>PVJH01025701.1:0-31100 GCA_004026705.1 Nesogale talazaci | reverse complement strand
GGAACTGGGCTCTGGAATGCTGCTGGCTGCTGGGACTTTCATTTGAGGAGTTCCTTTGTCTTCACTGCCAGACGCCTCTCCACCTTGGCAACTCTGGCATTGGCCATTTGGTTGATCTGTTTCTCTATGAGCTTAATGGTGTCCTCCATGGCCTTGTCCTTAGATTTCTTGAGCTTCTTCATGGCGCTGGTATGAACCTTCCTTAAAGAGTCATGTTGGTGCTCTGCTTGGCCCGTTTTACCAGCATTTCCCTGTGGTCCCTGGTTACTTTGGGAATTGGCACCCAAATTAGCGTTCCTTCCACTTCTGGATTCAGATTCACTCCACTTTCTTTCATTGCCTTGATGGCTGCAGCTGTACACTCTGGAAAGTTGGTCATGTTCACCAAAGTCAGCTGTGGTGACTTCATGGAAATCTGGCCAATCTGGTTTAAAACCAGCTTCCCATCAGCAGTTACCACAGTAATATGAGTGAGGGATCCTGGTGAGGTTCTTATATGGAGAATCTGGTTGAAATTAATTTGGAGTACTTCCATCACAGACATCAATTCTTCACTTTCTTCTTCCAACTTGAGTATATCCCCAACCAAGGTGGTTTTAATATTCACTCTGGCTTGAGACTGTTCTTTCCATTTGGCTTTGGCTTTCTTGGTAGCAACATAACAAACTGGGAGAGATGGATGCTCTAGGTAGTGCCTATGTGCCTATGGTCATTTTGTTTTCCACTCACTGTCTCCCGGGCTATGTCTGAAACTGGTTTGGCCAGGGCTGCAAGGTTGTTGCAAAAGGCAGGGTGGGTCAAGTGGAAACACCTTAATCCTAAGGCCATGACCAAAGACAATCCCTGTGAGCATGCACTGCTTCTGACCCAGGTACTAGGGAAGTGCTCAAGTGAACAGTGGTGATGGAGGAAGTGTGGGCCTACCTTTAGCTTCTAGTGACTAATTGTTAGGTGGTCATATATGTGTATGCATGTGAAAGCTGGATAATGACCAAGGAAGGCTGGAAACGAGTTAATGCCTCTGAATTAGGTTGGTGGTAAAGAATATTGAAAGTACCATGGTCTGAAAATGATTATGCTAAACCATACTTCCTTTTCACTGGCATTCTGTAATTCAGTGCTAGTGAAGAAACCATTCATTTCTAACATGGAAAATTATGAAAAATCACAGACAAGAGCTGACCTTCTATTAATGATGGTTTCAAATGAATCCAGAAAGGTTTACATATTCCAATGAATAATACTAATAAAAACAGCAATAGTAATAATAACTACACCATTACTAAGCTAATAGTGTGTGTACTGCTTCTTGATCATTAAAAGTATTTGCTTGAATAAAGCTCTATTAAAGTGGCTGTCAGGCAAAGTGTTTGCCCCCAAATATCATTTTTATGAATCAAGTACTCGATGCCATGGAGTTGACCCCAACTTGAAGTGGTCCTACAAGACAGAGTAGAATTGCTCCTGTGGATCTTTTAAGACTGTAAATCTCTGTGGGTGGTAGTGGTTTTGAGGTAAGCAGCCGAATGTGTATCCCACGAGGACACTGGACTCCTTTACCTTTTTATAGGTTTTGCTAGCCTCAACATGCAATTACCTCATATTTTGAAGCCCACCTTCAAACTATTTCTACAGGCTCTGAAAAATAGTACGAATTTAAATTTCAGAATACAAGATAATTAGATAGTTGTATGTTTAAGCTGGCATAGAGAAAGCAAATTAAATGGGGACCGATAGGAAGAAAACAATTAAAACCTAAGTGTGATAGTTAGGTTTATTATGTCAATTAGACTAATGAGAACATGAGGGTGGAGCTTGATCAGGACCTAGCATGATTGGAGGGCATCCATGATAAATGAATTCTGCTGGCATCCCATATCTATCTGGCTCCCTGGTGATCTAACAAGTATGCTGCTGCTTTGGCTAGTTCTCTGCCTCAATCTCTGGTCTACATTATGTGTGAGCCAAGCCAACACTGTGGATGGTGTTGCTAGAGTTTGATGCTCCTTCATGACCACTGCTGGCGCCTACATTGCTTGAGATTGAGGCTGGTGGATCCTGTCACCAAGCTTGAGTTCAAGATCTCATCAGGGATCTTTGCTAAGCTCCCACGCTACTGATTGCTGCTGAACACACTCTGCTGTCTGCTGCCTGTCAGCTGACTCTGCCTGCCTTGCCTGAGGGAAGACTGCGCTTTCTGTTTCCTTGACCTTGGACTCATATGATTTGAAGGACTTATTGTATATTAACTTTTCCATGAACGTGAGTTGAACCAAGCCCTCTGTACTGCTGTGTGGACTAATTCACTGTTATAGGTGTGATAATCAATAGCATCTTGTTGTAGAACACATTTTGAGTAACTTCAGTTGATTGTAATGTCATTATCAAACAGCCAACACTGACGCAGAGTTTCAGAATTTTCTCTCTTCCCTTTCTTTCTTCTCTTTCTTCTCTTTCTTTCTTTCTTTCTTTTTTGTGGCATCACTGCCCTGGCAGAATTTTCTTTAGAACCCAAGTTATGTTGTATTCCTGGATATCTTGTTAACTTGGGTACTAGAACTCCTCCCATCAAAACGTAAATCCCCCCCAGCCCCACCCACCTCTCTTTTGAAAGAGATTTCTAGGCTGGAATTTTCTTGAGAACAACTCCTCAGATCCTACAGAACTACCAGAGGGTTCAAATTTTTAGTTTGAGTCAGCAGATGAGAGTTTAAGCATTGTGCCACAGTGTGTCTTCATCACAGCATTACAGTGTAGTAATTCGATTTTTATTGTGGTGAATAAAATATAATCTAAACATCTAGAAGAAACTCTAAGGGAAATTTGAAATTATGACTACAGTATCTCTTCTGCATTATACTGTGAATTCTTTGAGGCAATGACTGTTTGTTAGCTTCTCAGCCCTATGAGAAGGGCTCCTTCCTCATCAGGAATATGAAATTAAGAATATCTCACAAAGTGGTTGTAGAAGAACTAATGAAGTAATCATATGCATAGTTGATATAGCCCAGTCCCAGCACATCCTAAGATGCAGCATATTTTGGAATGATTATTACTTATTAAATAACTTAAAAGGAAGGATGAGGGAAATCATTTCCAGGGAATTCTTTTACTTTAGAGCCTTTTGAAATGTACTCAAGAAAGGTCTGAGGACACCATACAGGAAGTTGGGAGCCAGGGTTCCCATCTCTATATTTTTAATTCATCAATGGGAACATGGCCATTAATTAACTTTATGTTCTCCAGATGTCAGTTTCCTGACATCAAAGTGTAAGTATTTGCATGCACATGATCACCTTTGGATCTACAGTTCTCTATTACTTTCCTTGTAATGACTGATATACTTCTCTTTAAACCTGATTCTATTTGCTCAATACCAGAAGTTTTCATTTTTATTGTATGAAACTATTTATTAACTAAAAATCAAAAGAGATATAATAAAAAGAATATTAAAATATGCCAATTCCATAATTGGCTAAATTGAAAACCCCTCTTGTAGATTGGAGTCTGCAGATAGTGCTAATAGTTAAGTGTGTTTGGTTGCAAAATGAATGGTTGGCAGTTCAAGTTCACCTATGTAAATTTCAGAAGAAAGATCTGCCTATCTTAATCAGGAAACTCAAAAAAGAATATATCCATGGAGCCTAGCTGTCCTCTGACATCCCTGAGGTCCTCCAGGAAGCTGTTTTTTCAGATGTTTTTTAAGATACTGATTCTTCTGGATTAGCTCCTCAAGAGTTATTTCATTTTCTACCCAGGCAAAGATATTTCAGGAAGGCAACTGAAAGGATATAACCACCCACATACCTATCACAAAGTGCTATTTTTAACACTTTATAAAAGATTTTATCGAAGTCATACATTCCTATATCAATTGATTTATTTTTTCAAAACTGAAATTCTACATAAATTACAGTCACGATCACACTCCTCCAAATCTAATACCCTATTTGTTTAAAGTCATTGTTTACACTTAACTTTTGAAGTAGAATTTGTTGTGAAATACATAAATATTAAATAAGTAGTTGCTAAATTTAGACAAATATATCTACCTATATAATGCATCCTTTTCTAGTAAGAAAATATTTCCCCAGAAAGTTGCCATGTATCCCTTCCCAGTAAATCGTGTCTTCATTCCCCAAGAGATGATGTAACCCCTGCTTTGTTCATAAGGGTAGTGATGATGTTGTTTCTCCAAAGAATCAGGTTGTGGGCTGAATCTGGTTTGTCAAAAAATATGATGTGGGGAGTGGATTGTTGCAGATGCCATCAGGCTAAAATTTAATACTTTATCACGTGTTCTCCCTTATGATCCATTTAAATTTGTTCTAGGTTTTTACATTTTCTGCTCTCATTTTGATTGGAATTTATCAAATTTATGTTTTACTTTTTATTCTTATTGTTTTTAATGCTTTAAGGATATTTTTCTGAAAAAAATGTTTTTTTAATGTATGAAATTCAGGGTCTGTAAATATACAGAAACAGTAACTGGATTAATGGATCTTTGAGAATATGGGAGAGAAATTTGAGGGGAATGGGAAGCTACTAAGAATGAGTACAAGAATGAAGAAAATGTTCTAAAACTGTGGTGATGGTTGTACACCTCTTCTTGAGGTGATTGAACTATTGAATTGGATAGTATATGAATTGCAAGCCAATAAAATTGCTGAAAAAGATGATCTTATGCTTGTCAATCTGATCTCCTGTGTCTGTTATAATCCCATCTGGGAATGAGGTGCCTTTGCTATATTAATGAGCCAGGATTGGTGCAGGGCATGTTTCAAATCAATTTCTAACTATAAGAGATTAAACAAACATGTCAGTGAACAGGGATGGCAGAAGAGAAAGGCCAAACTACTTGAAGACTTCCCAGGAGCACACATTCAGACAAGGGGGTGGATCAGCACTGGCACACAGAGAGAGTCTTTTTCTTGAGCCAACACCATGAATTCAAGCTTTAAACTTCTTTGTTACAGACATTCCACGTGTGGTACTTCTGTTACAGCAACACTAGATAAATAGGACAAAAAGCTTCACCTGTTCTAGTATTTTGTATACATGGGATTATACAGAATTTGTTTTTATTATGTCTGGCTTCTTTGGCTGAGCATGTTGTTGAAATTATCCATTGTGTTTTACTTGTCAGTACTTCGTTATTTTTTTATTATTGAAGAGCATTTCATTGATGAATACATCTGTGGTCTTATACATTTTTTTTTAGTCAATTTATTGGGGGCTCATACAATTCTTCTCACAGTCCATCCATCCATTTATGTCAAGCACATTTGTACACTTGTTGCCCTCATCATTCTCAAAACATATGTTTTCTGCGTATGCCCTAGGTATCATCTCATTTTCCCCTCCCTTCCTTCTCCCCCCTCCCTTACGAACCCTTGATAATTTATAAATTATTATTTTGTCATATCTTACACTATTCAATGTATCCCTTCACCCACTTCCCTGTTATCTGTACCCCAAGAAGGAGTTTAAATGTAAATCCTTATAATCAGTTCCCCTTTCTACTCCACCTTCCTTCCACCCTCCCTGTGATACCCACTGATGGGATCATCTGTCCTGAATCTCCTATGTCTCCAGTTCCTAACTGTATTAGTGTACATTTTCTGGTCTACCTGGATTCATAAGGTAGAGTTGGGATTATGATAGTTGGGTGGAGGAAGCATTTAAGAACTACAGGAAAGTTGTATGTTTCATTACTGCTACACTGCACCCTGACTGGCTCGTCTCCTCCCCACGACCCTTCTATAAGAGGATGTCCAGTTACCTGTAGCTGGGCTTTGGATCCCCAATCTGTGCTCTCCCTTCTTTACAATGACTGTTTTATAACTTCTGTGAGTAAAGATGCTCTGAGTCAAACTTCATTTCAAGACAGGAAACTTCTGTTTTGCTTGCTTTCTATGGATACTCACGTACAAGTCTTTTGTGAACATTTGTGGGAGTTTCCATAAGTTTGTGAGAAAATAGTGCAATAAGAAAATATTTTTTTCCAGGAAGTATTTCAAGTCTCTTCATGTATTTCATTTTTCTTGGAATGCCAGGTTCATATTTTAATGTAATTTAATTTTCACAAATACCCCAAGAAATTATATATATATATACATATATATATATAGTAATGAAGAAACTGAGGCACAGAGGAGTTAGCTCAACTTTTCAAGACAATCCATGTGCTAGTCAAGGTAGACTAGAGAAACAAATTCATAGACACATATATGGATATAAGGGAATGGTTTGTATACAAGAGGAATGGGATATTGAGAAAGCATTCCAACCCAGTCCAGTTCAAAGTCGTCAGTCCGATTGTAGTCCATATGCCTGATACCAGTCTATAAAGTCTCCTTCTGACTCATGAAGTCACAGGCCAGTTTATGCAGAATCCTGGTGCTGGCAAGGGTCTCCCCAGGGCCCCTCGCTTCCAGGGTTCAGAGTGCATCAACAGCATCCAGTGGTGGTAGAGGCAACTCAGTGCTGGCAGGGGTCTCCACATGGCTTCTTCAGCTTCGGAGGTCTGGTTCCATCAGGGTAAGGCCATGTGGCTTCTTCTCCGACTTCTCCGACTTCTCTTGGATGCTGCCATCTTGTATTGTCTGTAGTTTGTCTTCTCAGACGCTGAGTCCCAACAACTGGGGAAATGTCCTCTCATCTCCACGAGGGAAATATCGTGAGACTTCCCAGAAGTCTCATGCCCACACAGAGGCCTCATTGGCAACTCAATGGCTATATCCAGATTCACAGGCCAGACTCCACCCCTACAAATCAATCATAAAATTGACATAGATAAATGACTGTCACAGTTAGTTAATCTTGTATCCTGCCACTCTGCCCTATTCCTCTATCACTGAATGCTAGTCTTAAGGGTAGAGAGTAAAATTTGGTTTACTTGGTTTGGTTTTAGTGGTTGTCCAGAGGTCTGAAACCCATGAGTTTAAGTTTTATGTTTCATATCTTGATGTCTTATTTAAACTCTCAAATATCATCAAGCCAATGGAGATGGATAGCCAACATTTAAAAATATATTTTTGAGCAATAGAAAGCCACGGACTCCCTGTGTGAGATGAACATTTTTATCAAGCTTTTCTTCTTACTCCCATTCTTTTGAAATAGAAATAATTACCTTACCCTATATTATGTCATATACTATATATACTATACCAATAAAACAGTTGAAGAGATGCATGAGAATTATAAGAACTGTTTCCTTATTTGTACTCTCATTTGAGGGTTGGGAAAACATTTAAGTACTAATTTAATTTCAGATAAATTACAGAATCCTAGCAATTTATTATATACCTAATTGGCACCAAGGGATATTAGTCATATTTCTTTCAATATTTTAAGCAGAAATTTAATCAGTATACTTATGAGTCATAATCACAACCATTAAAAAACAAAATATGTCAGCCTTCACAGAAAGAGGCCATGTGTCTCATTAGGAATTGAAGCTCAGTTGTATTGAGTTAATAAAAACCCCTGGAAAGTAGTGAGCAGAATATTAGATTACCCAGAATATCTTATTTCTCAACACAGAAGGAAAATACATCTTAATTCTTGAAATGAGCTGTAAAAGCAATTTGCTTAGTTTCTACATATGATCACAATACTTACATGTTCTTGCTAACCTACTGCATAGTTAAGGAGCCCTGATGATGAGTTGGATTATATATTGAGTTGCTAACCACTGGGTTGACTCTTTGAAACCACTAGTAGTTCTGAGGGAAACAGATAAGACTGTGTGAGCCTATAAAAATCTTAGAAATGCAAGGGGTATTTCTATTCTGCCTTACAGGGGCTCAAGCAACTTCATGGTAGGAAAGTATGACATGTACAGAAATTAAGCCATACTAAAATTGATCCTCATTATTTTTTTTATTCACTTTGGGGGGATTTTTTTCCTTGGTGGTGGCAGTGGTCTGAGGGTGGAGGACAGTGTACAATGTATGGCTTAAGAAAGGCAATAGATTATTAGAGCTTATTTATTTGTGTTTACTTATTTCTAAAATATAGAAAAATATTAGCCAACTTTTAGTTCTAACCTTTGAGACACATATAAACAAAATACATAAATTAATAATTCACAACCTTTATAGCTTATATATGCCTAGTGAGTGGAGGATGCATAAATAGATGCGTGGAACATGCATAAGGAAAAATATATATATAGTTAGTAGAATATATATGAGGGGGATTGGAAAATTCATGAAAAAATAGATTTAAAAGCCAGTGGGATATATTCAAGAACTCTTTGAAGTCCTTGTAAATATATAGTCATTGAGTAGCCAATGAGGTCTCCATGTGGGCCTGGCTTTCTCCTGAGACTTCTGGGAGATTCGTGGTATTTCCCTCATGGAGATGAGAAGCTATCTCTCCAGTTGTTCGGAGTCAGTCTCAGAGAAAACAAACTACAGACAAGACAACTTGGCAGCATCCCAGGAGTTGGAGGAGCCGGACGAGAAGCCACACGGCCTTACCGTGATAGAACCAGACCTCTGAAGCTGGAGAAGCCATGTGGAGCCCTGCCAGCACTGCGTTGCCTCTACCACCACTGGATGCTGTTGATGGACCATAAGCCCTGGAAGCGAGGAGCCATGGGGAGACCCCTGCCAGCGCCGGGACTCTGCATCCACTGGCCTGTGACTTTGTGAGTCAGAAGGAGATTTTCTAGATTGGTATCGGGCATATGAGATAACATCGGACTTATGACTTTGAACTGGACTGGGTTGGAATGCTTTCTTAATGTCCTATTCCTCTTGTATATAAATGTTACCCTTATATCCATATGCGTGTCTGTGAATTGTTTCTCTAGTCTCCCGGACTAACACAATATACATATACATTATATGCAATTCTTTCTAATACATAAATATAAGAATATATTCATATATTCTGTTTCCATTTTAAAGGCCCTGTGGTATTGGCACAGTAGTAAATAAAAATGGATGAAATTCCAGGAATCTTAGTCATTTTACCGCTATTTTCTCAACTGAAAATACCTTTTTCTGAAATGGAAGGAGTGAAGACTGACAAATATACAGTTTCCAAATTTACACTGGAATGCTGAATGAAATATAACTTATGTGCCATATGGGAAAAGAGGCACATTTTCATGATATTTAGTAAATTCCTGGCATTCTGAAACTTAGCTGACTGGAATTAAATCTACAAATGCTCATTTGAAGTAGCTTAGAGGTATTTAGGCACATATTCTATTAGGGAGACAATCAAATCCCCTTGGAAACAAAAGAAGGAGACTCAATGACACAATGGATAATGATTGACTGCGAACCCAAAGATCCCTGGTTTGAATCCGCCTGAGACTCCCAGTGAGAAAAGACCTAGAGATCTGCTGTAGAAATAGTCACAGACTAGGATACACTATGGGACAGTTGAAATAAAACTAACATAAAAATCATGGTGACTACCTCATTCAGAGTGAAAATAACCAACTTAATATCTGCAAAAGGTATAGAAACTATATTTGGTGTATGTGTAGGTATGTGTAGGATCAGCTGTTCCCCATCAGGCTGCCTGAATTCAAATCCCGACTCTGCTTCGACTCCACTACACAAATTCCTATTGTCTCAGTTTCTTCATCCATAAAATGAGGATAGTGAAGGTGCCAATTCCACCGGGTTGCTGTGAGGATCAGAAAAATGCAAGACTACCCAGCATATAATAAGTTCTCATTAAATTTTAGTATCCCAAATGAAAGCTTGAAATTTTACTATCAGGAATTGTACATTTTGTTTTAATAAGTAGATTAAAGATCAGGGGCAATAAAGATAGGGTCTCAGTTATTTTCTTTGGGGGGTGCTGTTAGCAATGCCTCTCCCTCTCTCCTTTTTAGCTTTGTTTAAAAAGCATGAAACTGGGATTCTGCAAATGCTGCTGTCACAATGCCTACATGACTCGGTGAATTAATTTTTAAATACAAGCAGTATGAATTGTGGTCAAATTAGTCACTGAAGAAATGAAAAGGCAACAAACAACCCTTTTTCAGTGCATCAGAGGAATCCAAAACAGGAAAAAATAGATGCTTCTATTTTTTTCTTTGTATTCTTTATATTCTTTAATTGAAATGATCAATAATCCATATGCCCTCTTGAGAACAAAGTGTTTCTGAAACTGTTACGTGCACTTCTCAGGTCTTTCCTAGTCTAGGAACACTAGGTAGGATTCAACAGCCATTGAAAGGAAAATAAAACAGCAGCCCAGATGTTCCTCACTCTTTAGGGCTCTTGTTTCTCATCCCATTAGAAAAGCAACAATGCCACCTATTGGGTAGAAGAAGAAAACCATCTATCATTCTTTGTTCATTAGACAAAAGCGTTGATGTCTCCTTTGAGCTCCACTCTGTCTTAAAGGGGTGCGCTGAGACAGGAGTGACGTGGTGGCAGTGGGGTTTGTGATGGGCAATGCGGAGCTGCTGTTCAGGAAAGAAAGATAAACAAAAAACTACCCACACCTGCCGTAAGTGTCTTATCTAGTAAATGAAAGTATGTTTCAGTCTCAGTCTCAGGAAGAGTATGTATTATAACATCTGACCTTTCTTCCCTCTCAAACCCTTCCATAGAATTGTTCTCTCTCTCTCTCTCTCTCTCTCTCTCTCTCTCTCTCTCTCTCTGTATTTTCCCTTGATTCTTCACACCTTCTGAGTTGACTCTCATTTTGAATTGAGATATTGAAAACAAAAGGAGCAATCTCAAGCCCTCTCCTAGAGCTGGGAAGAGGACTACTTTTCATCTTAGAAAGGGGGCACCTGTGTTCAGACGTCTGAATCGATGATTCCCTGACTGTAGGGCTTCTGCGGCTTTGCACTCCCTTTTCTTGTCATGACTATAGACAGCACTCTCTGAAATGTGATAAAGAAGATCCAAGTTTGATGTTCTGAGATAATGCGAGGCTCTGAAATAGTAAATTTCATTTCTAAGTTTGAGACAGTCTTAGGGTCTTTTCTTTTTTTCAGAATTAGGAATTTGTCTCTATTACTCAGCATAGCACCTTGCCACTTACTAATGAATCTGTTGAAAAAGGACACAGTTGATGCTGGTGATTTTCGACTGCCAGCAAGAGAATGATGAAGTCCTGCTACACAGAAAATCAGGCATTTCTTCCCACCTAGACACATTGACAAAAAAAACCCAATGGACATGGTAGATGGGTATTAAGAGTTTTATTATCAAAGATCAGAAAGGGTCTAAATAAAACAGAAATTTCTTTCTCTTATCTTTGGGCAAGATATTTCTTCTTGGATTTGTTTGGGTTAAGAATCAGGTGTGCTTTCCTGGTTACAAAGGCTACTCTATTAGGATAAAGAACAAGGTCAGCATGCACTCAGAATAGTAGGTGCCAACTGTGTGTGTGTGTGTGTGTGTGTGTAAATCACTATAGTATAAAGTAATGAGCACTGTCATCTGTGTGGTCTGCATGCTATAGGAGACTGTAAATTATCTAAGCTCCAGCCAAGAGAAGCAGAGAGACTAGCATGCAGATACTCAGATTGGAAAAGTGAAGGGGAGGAAAGAATGGACGACAATTTGTTATGAAGAGCGTGGATGTGAGTGTGGGGGTCATTGTGGTTGTTGCTGTTTAGGTCCCTCTAGCGGGGTTTCTAAGTACAGAAGAATCAAACTACTTGATCCTATGCAATCCTCACAATTATTGTGAGCTTTCAGCCCATTGTTGTAGGCACCCTGTCAACCCGACTTGTAGAGGCTCTTCTTCATTTTCTCATATCCTTTGCTTTACCAAGCATGATGTTCTTTTCTAGACATTGATCTCTTCGGATAATATGCCCAAAATACATGTCCCCGAGTCTAAGGAACCCTCTGACTAGATGTGTTATAGGTAAGCCTTGGTGCCAGCTCAGGTACGCCTCACTGTGGGTTCAGTAGGTCCCCGAAACCATCCTGTGGTTTTTCCCCAGTTCCAGAATGCATCATTGGAATAGACATACTTAGTAACAGGCAGAATCCCCATATTGGAGGCCTGAAATGGGGAATAAGGGCTATCATAGCGGGAAAGGCCAAATGGAAACCATTAGAATTGCCATTGCCTAGGAAAATAGTAAACCAAAAGCAATAGTGCATTCCTGGAGGGATTGCAGAGATCAGTGCCACCAACAAAGACTTGAAGGATGCAGGGGTGGTGATTCCTACCACATCTCCATTTAACTCACCCATTTGGCCTGTAAAGAAGAGAGATGGATCCTGTAGAATGACAGTGGATTATTGTAAGCTTAACCAGGTGGTGACTCCAATTGCAGCTGCAGTTCCAGATGTGGTCACATTGCTTGAGCAAATAAATACTTCTCCTGGTACTTGGTATGCAGCTATTGATCTGGCCAATGCCTTCTCGATACCAATCTCAAAGGACCCCCAAAAGCAGTTTGCCTTCAGCTGGCAGGGGCAACAGTACACTTTCACAACTCTCACCCAGGGGTACATGAACTCTTCTGCCCTGTGCCATAATTTATTCTGAATGGACCTAGATCGCCTGTCTATTCTAAAAAATGTCACAATAGTCCATTTTATTGATGGATTATGCTGATTGGACCCACTAAGGAGGATGTTTCAAAGACTTTAGATTCATTAGTACAACATCTGCATAAAAGAGGTTGGGAAATTAACCCAACAAAGATTCAAGCATCCTTCACCCCAGTAAAATTCCGAAGGGTCCAGTGGTGTGGAGCATGTCGAGATATTCCTACCAAAGTAAAGAATAAGTTATTACATCTGGCTCCCCCAACAACAAAACAGGAGGCACAGAACCTAGTGGGCCTCTTCAGATTTTGGAGGCAACATATCCTCATTTGGGTGTACTACTTCTACCTATTTATCAAGTCACATGAAAGGCCTCAATTTTGAGTGTGGCCTGGGATAAGGAAAGGCTCTGCAACAGGTTCAGGCTGCCATGCAAGCTGCTTTGCCACTGGGATCATATGATCCAGCTGACCCAATGGTGCTAGAAGTGTCAGTTTTTGATAAAGATGCAGTGTGGAGTCTTTGGCAGACCCCTATTGGTGAATCACAGTGTAGACCATTGGGATTTTGGAGTAAAGTCCTGCCATCTTCTGCAGACAACTACTTCCCCTTTGAAAAACAGCTGTTGGCCTGTTATTGGGCCTTAGTGGAGACTGAACGCCTCACCATGGGCCACCAAGTCACCATGAGGCCTGAACTACCCATCATGAACTGGGTATTTTATGACCCACAAAGTCATAAAGTTGGGCATGCACAGCAACACTCCACTGTTAAATGGAAGTGGTACATATGAGATTGGGCCAGAACAGGACACGAAGGTAAAAGTAAACTGCATGAAGAAGTGGCCCAAATGCCCACAGTCCCCACTCCATATTACCTCCTCTTTCCGAATCTGCACCTATGGCCTCTTGGGGAGTTCCTTATGATAATTTAACTGAGGAAGAGAAAAGTCAAGCTTGGTTCACAGATGGCTCTGCACGATATGCAGGTGCCACTCATAAGTGGACAGTAGCACCAATACAGCCTCTTTTTGGATCTCCCTAAAAGATAGTGGTGTAGGGAAATCCTCCCAATGGGTAGAACTTCGAGTAGTGCACCTGGCTGTTGTTTGCCTACAAGGAAAAGTGGCCAGATGTGAGAACTGTATACTGATTCATAGGCTGTATCTTATGGCTTGGCTGGATGGTCAGGGACTTGGAAGGAACATGATTGGAAGATTGGTGACAAGGAGGTGTGGGGAAGAGGTATGTGGATCGATCTCTCTGAATGGGCCAAAAAAGTAAAGGCAATTGTGTCTAATGTGAATGTTCACCAAAGGGTTACCTCTGAAGAGGAAGACTTTAACAATCAAGTAGAAAAGATGACACGCACTGTGGAGACTGGCCCTCCTCTTTCCTCTGCCACTCCTGTTATTGCCCAATGGGCACATGAACAAAGTGGACATGGTGGCAGGGGTGGAGGGATGGAGGTTATGCGTGGACACAGCAACATGGACTTCCACTCACCAAGACTGACTTGGCCACAGCCACTGCTGAGTGCCCTATTTGACAGCAGCAGAAACCAACGTTAAATTCAAGGTATGGAACCATTTCTCGGGAGATCAACCGGCAACTTGGTGGCAAATTGACTATATAGGACCACTCCCATCATGGAGGGGGCAGTGTTTTGTTCTGACTGGAATAGACACCTATTCTGGATATGAATTTGCCTTCCCTGCATGCAATGCTTCTGCCCAAACCACCATTCGTGGACTTACAGAATGCCTCATCCACCGGCATGGCATCCCACATAGTATTGCTTCAGATCAAGGAACTCACTTTACAGCAAATTCAGTGCGGCAATGGCCCATGCCCATGGAATCCACTGGTCATATCATGTTCCTCATCATCCTGAAGCAGCTGGCCTGATAGAACTATGGAATGGGCTCCTGAAGACACAACTGTGACGCAAACTACGTGGCAATAACTTGCAAGGCTGGGGCAGTGTTTTCCAGAAAGCCGTATATGCTTTAAACCAGCAGCCAATATATGGTGCTGTATCTCCAATAGCCAGGATTCATGGGTCCAGGAACCAAGGGGTGGAAACTGGAGTGGCACCACTCACTATTACTCCTATTGACCCACTTGCAGCATTTTTGCTTCCTGTCCCAGCAACCCTATGTTCTTCGGGACTGGAGGTCCTGGTCCTGAAGGAAGGAACTCTCCCGCCAGCAAACACAGCACGGATTCAACTGAACGGGCACCTGAGAATTCCCCCTGGCCACTTTGGGCTTCTCAAGCCTTTGGATCAACAGGTCAGGAAGGGTGTCACTGTACTGAGTGGTGTGATTGACCCAGATTATCAAGAAGAAATTGGACTGGTGTTACATAATGGGGGTACAGAGGACTATGTCTGGAATCCAGGAGATCCCATAGGCCGACTCTTAGTGCTACCATGCCCTGTGATAAAAGTGAATGGTAAATTACAGCAATCCCATCATAACAGGACATCTAATGACCTAGACCCCTCAGGAATGAAGGTCTGGGTCACCCCACCAGGAAAAAAACCACAGCCAGCTGAAGTGATTGCTGAGAGCAAAGGTAATACAGAATGGATAGTACAAGAAGCTAGTTCTACCTACCAGTTACGACCACGTGATCAATTGCAAAAGCAAGGTTTGTGATTATTCATGTATTTTCTGTATATGAGCTTATTGAATATCTTTTCTTTGTTTATGTATATCGGCTACAATTGGCCTCAGTGTGTTCTCATTTATATGTATGATAGATGTTTGATGTTAAGTATAAGTTTGATTTCATTGATGTCTGGAAATTTTATATGGCTAAATAATTGTGTACACATTGGCAAGGGGTGGATTGTTATAGGTAAGCCTGTGGTGCCAACATGGCCAAAGACAATAAGTAGGTCTGTTGTGATGACATGGCCAATGAACACACACGATCAATTGAGGGGCAGAGATAAAAAAGGCTTGGCAAGCCCTACCCTTGCTCTCTCTTGCTTTCGGATCTTCAGACGAGACAGCTGCCTTGTCCATCCTGTGCCTCGACCTCCAAGCAACACTACCCGTGGGACACCTAATTGTGGACTGTGTAGTTGTGAGTTGCAGTTCCTTCAAGCCCTACTTCGCCACGCTCCTGGGATATACATCTCTTGAGCTGGGGACTGGTAGCCTCTGTCATCTGGCTGACTGTTGGTGACCTGCTCTGCTGTTTGCTGCGTGTGACCAGATAGCCTGAATTGCTCTACAGAGGACTACTCAGCAGCCCTCAAGACTTGACGGACTGCCAGTCTTCTAGCTGTCTCACGCAAGTGAGTTGCACCGAGCAATTTGTACTATTTTATAGATAGTTAACTCTTTCTTATCTTATATACCCTTCTCTTTATATAAATATATAAAGAGAATTACTCGTGTCCTGGTTTTTCTCTCTAATAGAACCCTACCTGACACGATATGCCTTTCAAGCCAGGTTTATTTGTTCTCTCTGTATATGGTACCAACCCAAAGCTGCTGCTGTAAAATTAATTTTATTTCCTGACAACCCAATGTTTCAACCCACATACACAGATTTTTCAGACCTCCGTCACCAGGTATCTGGTATCTATGGGTGGACTTGAACTGCTCACCTTTCAGTTAGATTTCAGATGTATTAACTATTTGCATCAGTCAGGGATTTCTAATACACAGCAGGATTCCATTTTCTTCCATCATTTGAAGTTTTAAACAATGCTATTGAGTCATTTTGACACATAGAAATCCTATAGGACTGATAATTTCCAAGATTGTAAATGGGAACATTTTGTAAATGGCCCCATTGTTAAGTGGCCCCATTCTTATCCTACAGAGTTTCTGGTGGGTTCAATGGACAAGCTTGTGGTAAAAGTTCACTGCTTATGACACTTCAGCATAGGGCTCCTTCTTTTGAAGTTAGGCAAGGTTTTCTTTAATTTATACCCGAAAAATGTGAGGGAAAACAGTTCATGTCAGTTCTGGGCAGAAGCTTTAATAGCTAAGGCAGCAGGATTTGCCAGATCTCCTTTTTCTGTTCACCATCCTAGATGGAAATATTGAGCTCTCATGCTGCAGCGGCATGAACTCTGTAAACCACATAGTCAGAGGCACCTTGCTGGCTTACACTGGACGTACACTTTTCCTGTGTTGAGTCAGTAAGCTTTCCAGGGTTGCTTCTCATTGTAGCATAAGTGAACCCAGCCTGATTGATACACAGTGTCCTCATTATCTGTATGAAGCAGTTAGCTAATAAAAGTGAAAAGAAGAAGGGAACTCATAAAGAACTGGAAACTAGAAAGCATTGGTTTGGGGGAAATATATAGTATAAAGGTATATTTAATAAGTTATAGAGAAATGGTTCATGTATAATCAAGGAAGCAATTAAAAATAATAAAAAGAACTGCCTTAGCAGTGTATTCCCAACCCAGTATCCTCCTACTTTTCCTCTATTTCACTCGCCTCTCAAAAGCAGCAGCAGTGAAAACAAACCAAGGCTAGTGTTTCATTATCCCCTTTCTCTCTCTGGTATAAATATTTATTTTATATTAAACAACTTCTGCTTCTCCCTTTGCCCATGCGGAGCCTCACATAGTCCAGAGCAATCTTAATAAGGCAGGGGTCAGACCCTGTGGCTTCTCTGTTCAGTGCCCTGTGAGAGTCCACCTCGTTATCCTTCTTAGATGCCCTGGAGTTGGTTCGGACTCACGGTGACCCTGTAGGCAACACAATGAAACCTTGCCTGACCGTGTCCCATTCTCACAATCATCGCCACGTTGGAGCCCATTGTTGTTGCAGCAAAAACCGAGGAAGAGCCTGGAGGTGGTGGACTGACATGGTGGCTGCAACAGTGCGCTCAAACATCTCTTTGACGTGGGGCCTCTATGATTTGGAACTGAGCAGACAGCACCTCCCAACAGCAACTTTGCACAGCTCTGTGCGGATCCGTCATGTTGAGAGTCTTTCTCTCTTTGCATTAACCCTCTACCAGGCAGGGTGTCCTTCAGGAAGACCTGGTCTCTCCTGATAACATGTCCAGCGTACATTGAGATGAAGACTCAGCATTCTCATTTCTAAAGAACATTCTGCCCTTATTTCTCCCAAGACAGATTTGTTGATTCTTCTGGAAGATCTCGTTATACTCAGTGTGAGTCTCCATCAGCATAATTCAAATGCATTGATTTTCTTCAGTATTCCTTATTCTTTGTCCAACTTACTCATCTATGTGAGACCATTGGAAATACATTGGAGCCAAGGACAGATGCATTTTAGGACTTAAAGAGACATATTTTTGTTTGTTTCAAACCAAGAAAGAAGACATTGGACAGTGTGATATAAGACAAAATAATAATTTGTAAATTATCAAGGGTTCATGAGGGAGGAGTCCTGGGGAGGGAGGTGAAAATGAGAAGCTGATGTCAAGGTCTTGAATAGAAAGCAAACGTTTTAAGAATGATGATGGCAGCAGGTGTACAAATGTGCTTTGCACAATGGATGGATGTATGGATTGTGATAAGCATTGTGGAAGCCCTCAAGAAAGTGATTTATTTAAAAAAATTACAATCTCTGCAGAAGAATCTAAGTCTGTTTTAGTTTTACATTTCCTCTTTCTATATCCTCTCAAACCAATTTTGAGATCTGATGGATAAGGAGTGTGGAAGATTTTTAAGGCTTGTGACCTTTTTAATCTCCTAAATATTAACTATATTTTATAAATATTAATATTTATATACATTCCCTCCTTTTATAGAATAATACATACAAGGAAATACATGTTATACATAATTGCAACAGCCCATCTCATCGATTCTGTGACAGTAGCTCATTAAACTCTTGGTCTGGGAGGGTCCTTCTTCCTGCCTCTTTGTACCCTCCCTCCTTTTTTGGGGGGATGGGGGGCTTCCAGAGTGTTTATTGTCACCAGGCGAAGTCGTGGGCGCTCCTACACTTACCACATGAAGCCATGGTTGGTGTTGACAAGCTCCTCACTCAAGAGCAATTGGAAGAGGTCTCACACCATGGGGAGCATCCAGAGCGTTGTGTGGAACACCGGCTTGCCCACCTTCCAATCCGGCACGTCCTTCATGATGATGGCCTCCTCCTCCAGGTTCTCCTGGAATAGCGGCATCAGCGCGATGCGGACCTCCAGGTCCTCGATCTGCGAGCGCCTGCGCTTTCGGTTCCACTTCATCATGCTCCAGTATCCGAAGGGCAGGCTCCTGATGTCCATGGCTAACATGTTGTATCCTGAGAGTCCCTGATAGGGCAGGTTCCACTTTTTTACTGTTCTGTTCAATCCCTTTTTTCTTCCCCTCCCCTCTCACCCTGGTCTCATTATAGTCTTTACAGTTTTATCCCTTGGTGTTAAAGCCATTTTTATTCAGATATTTTTCTCTTACAGTAATGGTATCATACAGTAATTATTTTTGTGAGATTGACTACCTTTGTTGAGCATAAAGTTCTCTAATTTTGTTCATTCCTAAAGGTGTTTGACACACTCATTGTTTTTAAATATGCATAACATTTCATTGATTGAATCCACCAGAATTATTGCTTATCTATTCCTGTATAGTTGGGGTATTCAGCTGTTTCCATCTTTTTGCTATTATAGATAGTGCTGCAAAAAACACAGGTATGCATACATCTGTTTTAGTTTTTTCTTTATTTGTGCATATACCAAATAGAAAGATGGAAGAATCATAGCTATTTGTATTTTCAGATTACTTATGAAAGCACCATGCTAATTCCTTAGTGGTTGTATAATTTTATAATCCTATTAGCAATATATGAAATTCTTCATTTCTCCACATCTTATCTAGTATGCTATTTTGTTTCATTTATTTATTTGTTATTATTTTTAATTTTGATAAGAATGTCAGTATAAATATAATCTTACTTTTGATTTATTTGTATTTATTTTATGGCTGATGAAGGTGATTATTTCTTCATATGATTGTCTTTCACATTTACTAAAAGGCCTATGTCTTGTGCCCATATTCTTATTGGGTGATCTGTATTTAAAATTAAATCTTTGCTTTTTAACACTTTAAAGAGATATTTGGAAGGAATGTCTAGCTGTCGCCAGGACCCAGCAAAGAAGGTCCCATAATTCCTGTGACTATGATAAGGAAGGCTCTGGTTCTCCCTGACTTCAGGCAAGAAATGTCCAAGTCATCCTAGCAACTCATTAAGGAAGGTTTTGGGCACCCCTGACCCCAGGAAGAAAGGCCTGACCATTCCAGTAACCTGGCAAGAAGGTCCCTGGGCACTCCTGCTTCTGGACAAAGAGGTCCCAATTGTGCCTGAGACTCAGCAAGGAAATTCCCAGATGCCCCTGTAATCTGCGAGGAAAAGACCAAGTTGTCACCAAGCTGTATGACAAGGAAAGTCTCAGCATACCTGTGTAAACAAGGCGCCCAGCAAAGAAGGGAGGCCCTGGACCCCTCACCTCTCAGGAAGGAAGGGCTCAAGCCTTCCTGCATCCCGGCAAGGAAGTCCCCAGATGTCCACCATTGAAGGCCTCCATTGAAAGGCTCTGAAAATAAATTAATCAAACACCCACAGAGCTGAAGAGAGAAAAAGAGAGCTCTACAATGATAGTAGAAACTTCAATATGCCACAGTCAAGGGAAAGAGATTATCAGGAAAGAAACTCAATAAAGACACAGAAGAACTACCTGCAAATCAACTTACTCAATCAACTTTCTAGACAGGTACAGACCACTCCAGTCAGCAGTATATATATTCTTCTACCATGCACAGGGAATATGCTCCAAAAGAACACATTAGGCCACAAAGAAAGCCTTAATAAATCAAAAGATATTGAGATTCTACAACACATTTTCTCAGAATACAACACTATAAAACTAGAAATCTCAATAGCAAAAAAACAAGGGCAAAAAATAAATAGCATGGAGACTGAACAACATACTACTTAAAAATGAACGGGGTCATTGGTGGGAGTGGAGTTGCCAAATGGGTGCAGGGAGGGTGAGGTGGAGAGAGGAAGCTAGCTATGGGGATCTGCAGACTCTCTCCTATCTGGAGGATGGACGTAAGGAGGAGTGGGCAGGAGAAGATGTCAGGCAGTGTAAGATATGACAAAACAATAATGATTGAAGAGTAATGAGGACAAGGGGGAGGGAGATTAAGGTTGGAGGGGAAAGGAAGAGGGGCTCATATCAAGGGCCCAAGTGAAAAGGCAGATGTTGGGAGAATGTTGATGAGGGCAGGCAAGTGGGCGTGCTTAGCACAGTATATGTAACTATGTATTGAGCTATGTATGATGAAAAGTGATGTATGAGGCCCCAATAAAATTATTAAATAAAAAAAGAAAAAAATGAATGGGTAATAGGTAAAATAAGGGATTAAAATTTAAAAACCAGTTAAACAAATGAGATTAAGAACACAGCATGCCAAAATCTTTGAGATACAGCAAAAGTAGTTATTAGAGGGCAGTTTATAGCAATCAACACTCGTGAGTAAAAAGAGGAGAAAATATAATCCAGTTCCTTAATAGAACATCTTCAACAACTAGAACACGAGCAGAAACATAAACCTACAATCAACAAGAGAAAAGAAATAAAAAAGGTGAAAGCAGAAATAAATGAATTGGAAAACAATGGAAAATATCAAGACAAGAAGTTGGTTCTTTGAAAGGATTAACAAAATGGACAAACCATTGGCAAACTTAATAGAGGGGGAAAAAAAGACATGATGCAATTATAGAGAATAAAAATTAAAGGGTGAAGCTCCAACAGAATGAAATGATATAAAAAGAATAATAACACAACCAACAAAAATGGTAGGAGTCCTGGTTATTCATTTGGTTGCTAACTGCAGTCTGAAAGCTATGGAGGCTTCTTTGGGAAAAAGATTAGTCTTTTTATTCCTATAAAGAGTTTCAGTTTCAGAAACCCATAAGGACAGTTCTATCTACTCCTAAAGGGGCGATTTGGCTCTGAATTGACTTAATGGCAGTGAGTGAAGAAAACCTGTATTCCAACAGGTTTTAAAACCTCGATAAAAATGGACAGATTTCTAGAAATATGCCATGTACTAAACCAATGCAGAAAACCTCAACAGATCTATAGAAATAAGAAGAATTAGAGCAAACCACTAAAATAACTTCCAACCTAGAAAAGTCTCTGATCAGCTTGCTTTACAGAGGAATTCTGGCAAACATGCAGAAAAGAGCTGTCCTTACTATTATACATTATACATACTATTCCAGAATACAGAAAAAGACAGAAAAATAGCCCAATTCATCTTATGAAGTGACCATAGCTTTAATACTAAAACCAGGGAAAGACAGAACCAGGATAGAGCACTACAGTTCAAGAACCCTTATAAACATAAAAATTCTTCACAAATTCCTGGCCAATAGCATCCAACAATACATTAAACACATTTTATTTAAATATCCATGATCAAGTGGGATTCATACCAGATGCCAAAGGACGACTCAACAATCCAAGTAATCCACCACATAACAATCAAACAAAAGATAAGAAACATGATCTTGTCAATTGATGCGAAAAAGGCACTTGGCAAATTACCAATACCCATTCATAATAAAAACACTCAACAAAATAGAGATACAAGAGTCATTTCTCAACATAATCATTATAGGACCTGAAAAACAAGCAGCTGACATCTCACTAAATAGAGAAAATCTGAAAGCATTTCCCCTGTAAAAGGGAACCAGACAAGGATGCCCCCTATCACCACTGTTATTCAACACTGTGTTGGAAGTCTTAGCCAGGACCATTGCACAACAAAATGAAATTAAAGGAATTTAAGTGGGCAAAATAAATAGAACTCTCACTCTTTGTAGATGATATGATTTTATATGCAGAAAACCCCAAAAGACTCCATAAAAAAGATTGCTGGAAACAATAGAAAGATTTGATTATAAGATTATAGTAAGATTAATCATTATAGATATATTTATATCATTATATAGAATCCTATTCAATTATAATTATATAATTAATATAATATGATTAATAATTATTAACAAGATTGATAACAAAATAATAAGATTAATAACCCAAATCAAATCAGATTCCCATATCCTAATGAACAGAGCTTTGAAAAAGAATTTAAAAAAACAATACCCTTTACAATAGCCACACAAAAGATGAAATAATACTTAGGAGTAAACCTAACCAGGGAAACAAAAACACTATTTATTACAAGAAACCAAAAAAGGCCTATAGAAATTGAAGTAGATCTCTTGTTCCTGGATCATTGTTAGGTGCTGTCCATTCAGTCCTGACCCATAGCTCCTATGCACAATAGAACAAATCACAGGCCTTGTGCTGTGCCATTCTTACAATTATTCCTGTGCCTCAGCCCATTGCTGCAACCACGTGTCAGAGGTTCTTTTTTGCTGCCCCTCCTCTTTATTAAACATATCCTTCTTCAGGCACTGGTCTCTGGAAAGATGTCCTCAGTATATAAGATGAAGTCTTGCCCTCCTGGCCTCCAAGGTGAATTAGGGCCCTACTTGTTCTGAAACACATTTGTTTGTCCTTTTGGCAGTTCATGGTACTTTCAAAATGATTTGCCAACACCATTGTTCAAATGCATTGATTCTTTTTTGGCCGTCCTCATTCAATGTCCAACTGTTAAATGCATATGAGGCAAATGGAAATACCATAGCTTGAGTAAGATGCACCTAAATCCTCAAAGTAACATCCCTGCTTTTAAATAGTCTAAAAAGCTCTTGTGCACAGATTTGCCTAATGCAACACTTCTTTTGAACCCTTGACTGCTGCTTCCATGGGCATTGATGGGGACCCAAGCAAGATGAAATCCTGGATAGCTTCAACTTTCTCTCCATTTATCTATGCTCCCGATTGGTCAAGTCATGAGGATTTTGGTCTTTACATTAAGTGACAATCCGTATTGAATGCTGCAGTCCTTGAAAATCATCAGCAATTGCTTCAAGTTCTTCTCACTTCCAGTGCGCAAAAGTATACCATCTATATATTGCAGTTTATCAATATGCCTCTCACCAAGCTGATGCTACATTCTTCTTCATATAACTCAGATTCTCTGATTATTTGCTCAGCATACATATTGAATAAATATGGTAAGAGCATATATCCTTGACACACAACCCTGATTTTAAATCAAGGAATATTCTTTTGTTCTATTTGCACAGCTGCCTCCTGATCTATGTACAAATTTCACGTGAGCACGATGAAGTGCCCTAGATTCCATTCTTCTTAAGACTATCCAGAGTTTGTTATGATCCACAAAGTCAGTGCCTTGGTACGGAAACACCGTCAATGAAACACAATGAAATACAAATCACTATCTTTCTAGTGTTCTCTCCTTTCGGCCGAGATCTAGCTGACATCAACAATGATGCATTTTGTTCCAGGTCCTCTTCTGAATCCTGCCCGAATCTTTGGCAGCTCTCTGTCAATGTGCTGCTGCAACCTTTGTTAGATGTCCTTCAGAAAAATTTCATTTGCACATGACTTCAGTGATAGTATTCTATAATTTGAGCACTGTATTGGATCACCTTTGTATAGAATGGGTACAAATGTGGATTTCTTCCAATCACATTGTCAGCTAGGTTTCTCTTAGACAACCTGTAAGAGTAGAGTAACCTCTGTGGGTTTCCAAGAGTGTACCTTTTTATGAGAGTATAAAGTCTTCTTTCTCCCAGGAGGGGCTGGTGGATTTGAACTGCTGAACTGATGATTAGCAGCCCAACCCACTATGCCACCAGGCCTACACAAGATAAGCAAAGAACTCTTTTCAGAGTAAGAGAAAGTAGGAGATGTTACTTTACCTGATCCTGAAACCTTTTGGACAACCACAGTGGTAAAAAAAAAAAAAAAAAGATGTGGCACTAAAACAATTACAGGTACATAGATTAATGAGACAGATAAGAAACCCCAGAAATAAATGTAGCCACCTACACACAACTGCTTTTCTCTAAAGGTAAAAAAAAATTAAATTGTAAAGAGTCAGTCCAACAAATGACACTGGAGAAATTGGAAGCACTTCATGATATCGATGGTCCTGAAGAGCATTTTCCTGAGTGAGGTTAGTCAATCACAAAAGGATAAATATTGTATGAGACCATTATGTTAAGAACAAATACCAAGACACAGACAGGTAGAGATTCTCAGATAATTTTATCATTTAATTCAGTCTCCCACAGAATGTGGCCAGTCACCAATCAGTCTAATACTAAGCAGGGAGAGGGACAGGACCACACAGATGCTCCTATATGATTATCATCTGAACTTAATAGACATTTCTGTAATGATGATCAGTGAATTTCTATGGGAATCCATGACCAGAAGAGGGGGAATATGTTTGTCAGTACGAAGGTGATTTCACATCTCTATCAGTAGGTAGTTTGAGTCACTAAAGGTTGCAGCCTGCCCCTGTGAAAAACATTTGGCATTACTTATATAAATTCACGATGGGAGAATCCACACAGTATTATCATGCATTTTTTGACTGAGGTTTTTGGCCCTTTGTGACCCAGGCTACATGCTATAGACGACCTGAATTTTAGGTTTTCTCTTTTTGAGGTGCTATTCATTGACTACATTCAAATTGTGTGATTTGGAAGCCCCACTAAGGGAAAAGGACTTTCCTTCAAACACCCCTGTTGTAGATTAAAGAAAATATTGCTATGGATTCAAGGCTAAAATACCCTAGTATGACAAGAAGTAGAGGACTGCTTTCCAAGTTTGTATTTTTGGAAGTCAGGAGATATTAGCTCAGTTCAGTTAATTCCATTTTTAACCTCCATAAGTGAACATTCCATGTATTCTAGCCTAAAAAAATTTCCTATATTTATATATTTTCTTTTTCTCAATAGTGCTTTATATTGTATACCATTAGCTAGACTAATGATAGTATTATAAATGCCTTTTCATAAAACAATAGTCATGGGGGGAGGCATGGACTGGAGACCCAAAGCCCATCTGTAGATAATTGGACATCCCCTCACAGAGGGGTCACAGGGAAGAGATGAGCCAGTCAGGGTACAGTATAGCACTGACAAAACATACCGCTTTCCTCTAATTCCTTGGTGCTTCCTTCACCCCACTATCATGACCTTAATTTTGCCTTACAATTTGGATTAGACCAGAATATTCATATTGCTACAGATATGAGCCTACAACACAGAGAATCCAGGATAGATAATCCCTCTGGTCCAACAATCAGAGTAGAAATAGCAGGAGGATTAGGGGAGGGTGGGGGGTGGAGAAAAGGGGAATTGATCACAAGGATCAACATATAACCCTTACACAGGGGGATGAATAATTGAAAAATGGGTGAGGGGCAATGGATAATGATGTAAGATATGAAAATAATAACCTATCAAAGGTTCTTGAGGGAGGGTGAGTGGGGGAGATAGGGAGAAGAATTGGGGAACTGATATCAGGGGATCAAGTGGAAAGAGAATGTTTTGAAAATGATGATGGTGGCACATGTGCAAATGCGCTTGACAAACTGGATGAATATATGGAGTATGATGAGATGTAAGAGCCCCTAATAGAAGTAAGAACTAAAAAAAAAAAAGAAAACCAGATACTTATGTGAGAAGGAGCATACTGACAAAACCGACTTTGAAAAAGGATAATGAGATGACGAAGGATCACTCTCAGCTTGAGGTGATCACATTGGTTTCATCCTGCATTTGGAGACCATTGAGTTTTTCAGGCCAAGAGGCCATCATTCCCTCACTGAAGAAAGCGCCACTGACTAGAACCTTCAGAACCAGTGAGCTTCCTTGAAAGATCTTGACACGACATCTACCTCAGACTGGTAACATTGAATTTCATGCTTATGAGATTGTAAAGTGTGACTCTTTCCTCTGGGAACTTAGTGAAATCCTTCCTGCAAGGGGTATCTTTACTAATAGGCTGTGCTAGAACAAAGAGCTTATGCATGAACCTTCATTCCTATATATACATGTGTGACTGTTGATTGCAGGGAATAAACAAAAAATATACAGAGAAAACAAACAACAGCCATCTAAGTGGGGTGTCAACTAAATCCACATGGAAGGAGCACAACAGCCAGTGTGATTCGAAGATTGTAAAGAATAAAATTCAAGATCAAAGGCAGGAATTATATTATAGCTTAAAATATAAGCACCCAGTCTACAGAAGGATATGGATGATAGTGAAAGTCGAAAGACTGTTTGCAGAGTCCGTATGCAGATTCAGCCTGCACGGAACACCCTGAGACCGTTGATGGGGGAAGTGAATATGTCAGCTCAGAAAGAGTGCACTAGGAAGTGAATTGCTGCAGATATTGGTGGGTCAAACTGTCACTTACTATCATTTATTTTTCCTTTTGACCCATTTTTAATTTGTTCTGGTTTCAATTATCTTCTCTCTTTTTGACTTGGATTTTTCTGTCTAATTTTGTTGTCATTGTTAAGGATTTTTTTATTATTCTATCTACATGAAATAGTAACTAGATTAATAATTCTTTAGGACTCTGAATGGGTTGGATAGGGGTAGGGAGGAGGTAATTATAATGGGTACAAGACTGAAGAAAAAGTTCTAAAATTGGTGATGGTGGTTATTGAACAAGTCTTTTTAATATATTTAAGCCATTGGATCACATGATATAAGAATTATGTGGCCAGATTGGTAAAAGTACAGAGATGTTTCTCAATAAAATTTTCCAATGCAATATATCATTTAATTTCTTGACTGTTGTTTCTGTGATAGTTGATTATGGATGCAAGTAAAATGACATCCTTGAAAGCTTCAATCTTTTCTTCTTTCATTCAGATAATTGCATTTCAGTTCTGTTGTGAAGATTTTTAAAATTTTCTTTTGAGATATAATTCATGCAGAAGGCTGCTCTCTTTGAACTTCTTCAGTAAATCCTTCTAGCTCTCTTTTCTTTTACCAAACAAGGTTAGGCGACTTGCGTATTAGAGATTGTTGATGAGTTTCCCTCTGATCCCGGTGCTCGCTTCATAGAGCTCGCTTCTCAGATTATTTGTTCAGTTTTCAGAAAGTATAGATCTGGTGAAAGAATGCAATCCTGACACACACCTGTCATTGCTCTGTTCAAACAACTGCACCTTGGTACGTGTACACAATTTGAAAGAACACAATTAAGTGTTCTGAAATTCCCATTCTTCAATATTTTATCCATATTTTATTATGAGCGCTCAAATTCAGATTGGCCTCAGAAAGAATTCGACCCTTGCTGTGGTTTGTAAAGTCCAACATTATCAGCTCTCAGTACCATTTGACTTCATTTTTCTCCCTCTCCATTCATAGAGCTTTCAAATACATCAAACACACTCTTGCCAAAGACTGACTGTAGATATAATTCACTCTGTCAAGAATGTTTTTCCCACAGATAGCCCCTTAACTTAAGCTCTTGCTTTCTTCAGTACTGGTCAGTGAGGTCTTCCCTGAACACACTCCATAATTTTTTTTTGCTATCCCCGTCACACTTGATTTTTTTTCCTTCATAACATTTAAAATCATGTCACAAATCATATCCACCACCTATCTGTCACTTTGACATACTGAGTGGCTTCTGTATTGTCATTATGTGGGAGACTGGTATTTCAAATAACAGAATGACCAACCATATTAGGTTTTATCAGAGCTTCTAGGGTGAGACTGACTATGAGTAAAGGTCTAGAGATGCACTTTCAAAAATGAAGCAATGAACCCCCTATTTCATAACAGAGTATTGTCTGATTTTGTGCTGGGAAATGGGCAGAAGCAGGCATTGTTTCTTCCTCACACATAAGGTCACTGTGAGCCAGCACTGGATGGTAACTAATAAGAGCAAAAATAACATACTATATTTTTAGATATTCATTAGTAATCTGGTTCCCTTTGTGAAAACATAAATGCCAAGAGGCCAGATCTTTTTTTCTCTGAGGGCTCCATCCCTCCAAAGCGCATCTAGTACATAGGTGCTCAAAAATTAACTTCAATACTTCTCTGAGTGCTGAACTTCCCTACTCAACAGTGTGACCTCAATTTCCTTTCTGCAGCCCTGAACTTCTCATTTGGTATCAAATATGCACTCCAGGATTAGGCAAAAGGTCACAGCAGTCTAGCATGGTAGCACAGCATAGAAGTGAAAAGGAACTTAATGCTGTTCCCAAGGACAGCCTTCCACAATGTTTATACCTACCCATAGAGAAAAAGGGAGCCCTGGCGATGCTGCTGGATATGCAACAGCAGAACGAAGAATGAAAGTTGCTGTTTAGGGGGAATAAATGAAATGATCTGCTCGCATGAAGATTTACAGCCTTAGAAAACCTACCTAGGATATTTTTGAGTCAGAATCAGCTCAAGAGAAGTGGGTTTGGTTTGTAGACAAAGAAGACAAACAAGGGCAATTTCTGATATTTTTTTTACATAAAGCATCTTAAAATTTACTTTATCAAATATGAGAGTGTATCCTATATTTAATGCTAAAGTGTTAGATGATTTTTGAAAAATGATGGTGGCAATTTTTGTTTTGTTGCTTGTTTATTTTTTCTAATTGACCTCTTTTGGAAAGATAAAAGTTAAGAGTCTACAAAAGCTTTCAATTTTTAAATATTCTAGAATTAGCTTTCTTATATGGTAGGTAACTAAAAGCAATATAAATATGATTCCTGCAGCTTCACAGACTCTTCCACTTGCCTGTCAGTTTGTTGTATTGGCTTATATGTTGCTTTGATGCTGGGCACTATGTCACTTGTACTTCAAATGTCAGCAGGCTGACATGTTCACTCAGACATAGAGCAGACAATGAAGAAGGACTGAGCTACCCCTGCAGAAGAAGAAACCAGTGGAAATCTTATGTATGGCTTCAAAACAATGCCAGATATCGAAAGCCAAAGGAATGGAATTTGAACATTCTAATAGTGACCGAGGATGGGACCCAACAGGTCAAAAAGCCATGAAAATGTGACTGATGATGAGCTGAGTTCTCAGAATGGAGTCAATCATTGTAGCATGAATCAGGTAAAGCCTCTGGGAGTGAACCTTCAGAATCTTCATTTGCTAATGGCACATGTCTCAAGGTAAGGAGAAACAGCTTCAAAAATCTGCTGATGATTGGAACATGGAATATGTGTAGTGTGAATCTCGGAAAACTGGAAGTCAAAAAAATGAAATAGAACACATAAAGTTATAAATCATAGACATGAGTGTGCCGAAGTTGATTGATATTATCCATTTTTAACCAAAAGTCATATGACTTACTATTCCAGGAATAACACAATCAAAGGAATAACATGGCATTCACATAAAATGAATGCTTTCAGATCCATAATGAAGAGCAATGCTGTCTGTGAAAGGGATGTATTTATCTGAGTTCATGGAAATACAATCAATACAACTATTATTCAAATTTATTCTCTAACCACAAAGGTAGTAATGAAGAAGTTTAAGAATTATATCAACATCTTCAGTCAGACGTTGATCAAACATGCAATTGGAAAACAAAAGGTGAAAACAAAGAGGAAGGAAAAGCAGTTGGGAATTTTAATCTAGGTGATAGAAATGAGGCTGATAGAAATTTGATCCCAGCCACACCCACACAGAAGAAGCATAACAGCCAGTTGGCCACAAGGTGTTGAAAGGACTAGGCAACAGGCAAAAAACAGGGGGAAAAGCACATATCACTGTGTGCACACATCCCCAAGGCACCCACTGAGGGCATGTGGGAGCATGAGTAAGAGTGGCAAAGATACTGATGGTGCCCAATTATCAAAAGATACAGTGTCTGGGGCCTTAAAGGCTTGAGCGTAAACAAGCAGCAATCTAGCTCAGGAGCAACAAAGCCCACCATAAAAGAAGCTCACTTGCTTGTGCAATCATGAGGTGCTGAAACAACCAGGTATCAGATATCACAGAACAAAAATCAAAATTGATTGATCAATTGATTCCTGATATGATTGCTGAAGACAAATGGATACAGAGGCAAACAGAGTGGAAGAAACAGATAGTGAACAACTATCAAATGATTAAGTGTCTGGAGTCTCAAAAACTTCAAGATAGATGAATAGCCACTCAGCACAGAAGCAGCAAAGTTCACATGGAAGAAGCATACTAGCCTGTGTGATCAAAAAAGGTGGAAGGTAGCAGGTCTTGAGCATCAAAGAACAAGAATCACATAATTACAAAAGAGAGGGTGGGAGCAGGTGGGGACCTAAGGCCCACTGGTGGGTAATTGGTCACCAGGAGAGGACAGGGGCCATGGGAGTCATGGGGAGAAGACAGACCAATCAAGGTGAAGCGAGGCAGTGATGATGCATACAACTTTCCTCTAGTTCCTGAAGGCTTCCTCCCCCCAAATATTATGGTCCCAACTCTACCTTACAAATACAGCTTGACTGGAGAAGGCACACTGGTAGAGAGGAGAGCTGGAGATAATGGGGAACCCAGGACAGATGAGCCCCTTGGGGCCAGTGGTGAGACTGGAGCTACTGGATGGGTGGAGAGAAGGTGGGGTAGAGAGACAAAACCAATTGCAAGGATATACAGATAACCTCCTATCTGGAGAACAAAGGAATGGGCAGGGGGAGAGGTTGGGCAGTGTAAGATATAGAGAACAATAATAATTTATAAA
>PVJH01025700.1:0-31123 GCA_004026705.1 Nesogale talazaci | reverse complement strand
AAGTCTCAACACACCTGTGGCTCGGCCACCATTGTCAGTGTATGTGTGTGTGTGGGGGGGGGGGCGGGTATCACTGAGCACCCCCTCCACCCCTGCCAACAGCATCTGGTCTCACTCCTGCTCTGCAGAGAGGCTGGTGGTTAAGGACGAGGTGGGGTGGACTGGGGGTGGGGGCTTTGGGAGTCGGAGGGACCGAGCCCAGGTCAGCAGGGCCGGTGGAGTCAGAAGCAGGTCTAGCTTTTAGATGCCAGGCCAGGGCACCTGGGCAAACTCAGGGAAGACCCCATGTGACCCCTGAAGACACCACATTCCCTCTACGGGCCACTCCTGGAAGTGGTGGAAGGGGGTCTGGGACCCAGCAGAGGGTGGCAGTGTGGGGTGAGGAGCAGGGGAAGTGGGAGGAGCCTGGATTTGGCAAAAAGTTCCCAAGGTCTGCAGAGAGCTCAGGGCTATGTGCCCCCCCACAAGCACCAGCCCTTCAAGGTCCCATCGGATGGCAGGTGGGCGCTGTGGTCCCTCCAGCACAATGCAGCTGGACAAGGAGACATGGTACCTCAGGCCATCTCTCACCGCAGCTCCTCCTCCAGCTGGGCAGACTGGATGACTTTATTAGAACAGCCCATAAAGGTATAAAGGCACCTTGGTGGCACAGTGGTTATTCTATCGGGCTGTGATCAAGCAGGTCTGCAGTTCAAAACTGTGGGTCACTCCTTGGGAGAAGGATGGGGTTTCAAGTTACAGTCTCGAAACTGAAAGAGACTGTTCTACCCAGTCTCATAGGGTCACATGAGTTGGCCCGGACTTGATCGCAATGAGTTGAGTTGACAAAGGTGTAGAGACTGCCGAGCCAACAGCTGGACAGGCCCTTGGGACAGACCTCCTAGCCCCACCTCTCTCTCTCTCTCTCTCTCTCTCTCTCTCTCTCTTTCAATCTCTCTCTCTGACTCTGACTCTTTCTCTCTCTTTCAATCTCTCTCTGACTGACTCTGTCTTGTCTCTGTCTCTCTCTTTCAATCTCTCTCCTCCGCGGGGGGAATCGGGGGCGCCTCATTCAGGCGCTACAGGATTCTGATCCCAGCCCTGCAGCGGCGGCCTCCGCAGACCTGCCATCGTGGCAGTGTGCTTGCCCAGGTCAGCGCCGGACTCTCAGGATAGCCCCCCAGCAACTCCTAGACCCCCAAGGGGGTTGTCCTGCGACTGCCTGGCCTGACATTAGTGAGGAGGGTGAGGTTAGCCCCAAACTTCTGAGCCTCCCGGCTGCAGTGCCTCCTCCCTGGGCCAAGTGAGCAGGGTGCGGGGGTGGGGGAGGGAGCATCCTCCCACCGCCCAGAATCCTCCAAGCCCGGCGCCCTGCTGCAGACCTGCCGCAAGCCACGCGTCCGGGTCCTGGTCCCCCAACTTTACAGACGGGGCATCCGGCCTGCTCACACTGACCGTGAGCTCACAGGTGAACTGGCCTCGCACCTGGCCGGGTCCCGACCCCGCGCCTGCGCCTGCCGGCGCGCGACCTTACCTCCTGCGCATCCTGCCAAGAAGTCCAGCGCCATTGCCCAGTGCCCGGCGCGGCCGCCTTGACCTCGACCTGCTCCTCGCTCCAGGCTGGGTGGCCGTCGGGGTCCTGTCTAGCCCCGGGGGTGCTCGGCCTGGCCGCCGCCTCCTGGCGCGGACCCTGGACGCGCCGGGCTCGCGGAGGTGGGGGGGGGGGCGGTGGCGGCGGCGGCGGCGGGACTCCGGGCCCGGCACTCGACCCGGCTTCCTCGCGAACTGCCCGCCCGCCCCGGCCGCCGGCGGTCCCTCACCTCGGGCCGGCCTGCTGGGTCCCGGCGGCGCGGGGCGCAGCCAATGGGCGCGCGGGGCCCGGCCAACACCCCAAGCGCTGCAAGCAGCCGCCGCGCCTCATTGGCCGGGCGCACGCGGAGTGGGCGGGGCGCCGGCGACGTGGCGGGGGAGGCGCGGGGGGCGCCGCAGACAAAGAGTGTGCTTCGTGCGCCCGCCCGCGCGCCCGCGCCTCCTCGAGCGAGAGGCGTCGCGGGCACCGGGGGCGGACGGCCGCGCCGAGCCGCCCGCCTGCGCCCGGCGGGGCCCACCGGGCTGGGCCCGGCGACCCGAGAGCCGAGTTCGGATCCCTCCCGCGGCTGAGCGCTGAGCCTCAGCGTCCTGGCATCGAGATCGCGGAGGTGGGGCCGCGGTACCCGGCGCGGAGTTCGGGGACCCTCGAGGCACCTCTGGGCGTGAAGCTCCTCGGAGCGCCCGGGCGGTGGCCTGGGGACCGGCGCTGCGCAGCTGGACACGCGTGCGCTGGGGCCGAGCCTGGGCTCCTGCGTGGAGGAGCGAACTTTAAAACTGGAGGGGACCGGTCAGCCGGTGGAACTCGTGAAGGGGGGCGGGGGGACGGGAGCCGCGGAAGGCGTTGAAGCGGAGAGAGGGGCGCTTCAAGGACAAAGTTGTAGTTGCCGGGCTGGCGCCGAGCGGGACGTGTGTGCTGGGCGATGGCGGGAGCTGGGCCCTGGACCGGGCCTCGGACTGAGCAGGGTCTGGACGGGGCGTCGGGCGGGTGCTCGGGCTGAGCAGGGTCAGTTCAGCCACGGTAGATCTGGGCGGAGCTGGAGACATCCATGTGTAACCGGGTCCCCATGGCCACCGCCAGCATTGGCAGCCGTGGGCACTGAGGGTGGCATTCCTTGTCCTCAAGGTCTCTGGAGGCCCACCAGAGGGAGTGGTAGGGCTTTACCTAACTCCACTGTGAGTCGACGACCTGGGGCAGCGGCCTGGTCAGTGGTCAGTTTGGAGCAGGCAATTTGAACCTAGTGACGGTTCACCAGGTCTTCGATGGGTGTGCGGAGTGCAGGGATCAGAGACCTTCCTGGGCAGGTTAGGAAGACCACCTGATGTGGGGTTCCAGGACTGAAAGCCAGCTGTGTGTGTGTGTGTGCCCGAGGCCAGGTGGTGACCACGGGGGAACCAGACCCAGGCCTGCTGACTCCTAGTCCAGTGCTCGTGATGGGCATAGGGCCCTGAACTAGGGGTCTGGAGGTCTGCGTTTGAATATCGACAAGTTCTGACCCACCTTAGGAGGCGGAGGCAGGTGGGGTGGGTTTGAGACCTCTGTCTGGGTCGGACTCTCAGGGTGTCTCAGGTTAGTGCCCTCGACTGCAGGAATGTTGAAGCCCAACTCTTAAGTTCCGGTCACTTTTGGGGCCAGTGGCACCAAGGTCCTTGGGGAGAGGCCAAGTAGCCTGTAGTACCCGGTTGGCCCTGGATGGTTAGTTTCAGCCTGCTCTTTGACTTCCTGTGCTCGAGCTTGGGGGTGGGGCAGCTTTGGGAGGGTCACTTAGGGCACTTATCTTAGGGCAGAGGTCTAGTACGTGGGGAACATGGACAGAGCAGGAGTCCCCGGGCTCTGCTTAGATGGGTGTTGTGCTGCGTTTTCAGGGAGAAGGGTTGCTGACATCGACCTACCTGCTTTCCTAGTGCTACCGTGACAGAAATGCTAGCTACCTACCGATGGGAACAGAGATTGACTCTCTCACAGTGCCGGAAGCGAGCTGTCTGAGCCCAGGGCGCAGGCTCCTGGGAGAGGCCCCAAGATCTGGTGTCCTTTCCCAGGGGTGCAGTCTGCTTCTTCCTGAGTCCCGAATCTCAGGCAGCATTAGGCTTTCAGACGCACCGCACTGAATCCAGCTCGTGTAGCAAAGAGTCCCCTATTCTCGAATGGGATTGCATCCTCGGGGATTAGAAAACAAACAGGAAGAGCCCAGCTGCGACCAGTCCTGTACAAAAACAACCCACTCCTTTTGGGCTCTTGAGACCGACCCTACAGGGGCGAGGATTTATGCCAAATATTTAGAGGGGCCACAATCGAGACTATTCCCAGTGATCAGAACTCCTGAACAAGCCCACTGCGGTGCCATGGGTTACATCTCACGTCAGCAGCTCTCTGTCCCTCAGGACAGAGGGAATCAGTCTCATCTTTCACCCTCAGAGGCAGCCGGTGGGCTACCCGCCAGCCCCAACAGGACCCCCAGGGAGCCTCCTGGACCTGCTGCCTGGCTGTCCACTAGAAATCTGCCAGCAGTCGTCAGCCTCGGGCCTTCCCCGGGCGCCGGGGAGAGGCCAGCCGGGAGACGGGAGCACGTGACATCTGCATCTTGCCTTCTTGGAAGCCGAGTGACACCAGCGATTGTGTGTTACTTCACTGCCGGAGAAGGATGGCGTTACAGCACGGGGTGTACTTTCGCAAAGTTCCCATGTTCCTTCTACCCCCGCAGGGCTTGGCCTGCCCTGGAGGGGCGCAAGGGCACAAGTACATGTCAAGTCAGTTCCGGGAACCTTGTGCACAGCCTGCAGCTTCTTGTGGAGGCTGGGGTCCCCGTGTGGGGAGGGGAGAGGCTGGAGCGAGGGCTGAGGAAGGACAGCAGTCAAGTGTGGGCTGCCGGTGGTCAGCTCCAGTCCGGCATCCAGACTCCTTGCCTGCCTTGTGAAGCCGGAGGTCTGGCTGTGGCCTCCTCTCACTCCTGTACTTGCCCCACTCCGTGTTCACACCCACCCCAGGCCTTTGCACTGACTGGATCCTTACCCCCTGGGGTGCTTTGCCACCTAGCCTTGCGTGGCCCACTCCTCTCTCATCTCTTGGAGAGGGGCTTGGCTACCTCTTCTGGAGTGGAGGGGAGGGCTGCGTCCTGGTCCAGGGCAACTTTGTTTCTCTCTGTGTGTATCCCACGTCTCCCACTGGGATTTCAGGCCATAGAGGCAGAGACCCTTCCTTTCTAGGAAATCAGTACCACTGAGTCCATACCCACCCAGCCACGAAACTGGTCCCAGTCTGTTGCTGTGCCTGCTCCCAGTTTTGTTTGAGCCCCTGGTCACAGCCACTGTGCCAATCCATCCCCTGGACGGGCTTCCTCGTCTTCACTGCGGTGTAGAGTGGGTGCTTGATGCATGCTCTGATGGTCACTGAAGGCGGTGAGACCCTAGCTAGTGTGTGTGTGGGAGGGTTCGGGACCTGTGTGGCTCCTGTGAGGCACAGGCTCCCAGGTGTGGTTTGGGGTTGATGGAGTTTCCGAACCACTCCAGATGAACCTTCTGCCCGCCAGGCTAGGTAGGCGGGAAGAGGGGAGTGCCTAGCCGGAGTCCTGCCCCCCTGCCCCCCTGCTTGGGGCAGGGGCTGAGCAGGTAGCCAGGCTACAGCTCTTCTTTCGGTGTGACTCGGGCCACCAGTTACCCACCTTGGGAGCTCTGTACGGCTTCTGTGTCCTGGGGTGTCGCTGAGAGTGGGAGTGGATAGAGGCAGTAGGATGGGAGTGGAGCAAAGCTTTCAGAACCTTCATGTGCTGTGGAGGCGGCCCTCAAAGTGAACAGAGATAGCAGCAAATGTCAACGCGTGTGTACGGAGGAGCCTGGTGGCATACGGGGTTACACACCGGGCTTTGAACCTCAGGGTGAGCAATTCCAAGCCACCAGCTGCTTCTCGGGAGAAAGGTGAGGCTGCCTGATCCTATTAAGAGTTACACCTCAGAGAGATGAGAATTACTGCAAGGGTTTATAGGGGAGGGCGGGTGCGGAGCGGGAGGGGTTGAGGGAGCAAACAGTGTATTTGGGGGTGGACACTCTCGAACTCATGATAAGTTCACAACTCAATTGGAAAGTGATTTAACCATGGGGTGGGCGAGAAAAAACGTCCTAGAATTGGTCGTGGTCATGATTGTCAAGCTCTTATTGTCGTGATGGCACTGTTGTTTGATATATAGATCAAATGCCAATAAATGTTTTTAAAAGAGAGAGAGAGAGAGAGAGAGGTACAGCCTCAGAAACTCACAGAGGCAGTTCTACCCTGTCCTGGGATCGCCACGAGTCAGCCTGGCAGTGAATTTGGGCTTTTGGTTTTACAGTCCAGAAGAAGTGTTTGGGCCCCGTCTGGACCAGACAGCCCCTTCACAGAGCTTATCTCTCTGGGCTGGGTATCTACAGCCTCTTCCCTCAGTGTCCAGGAAGTGGGTCTGCGAAAGAGAAGATGATTGACTCACCGACCATATCCTGACTCAGACCCTGCAATTGCAACATCAGAAAAAGTCTCATTGCCCTTATTGCTCCATACGTCCTTGGCTCAAGCCCTATGTCTGACCACTCCGGCTCACTGCCAGGCGCTTCCATAACCTGCTCGCTCGCTGGGTTTCTGAATCTCCAGGAGCAGTGCTCCCATTCCTTTGCCCTCCCTCCCCCTCCCCAAAGCCTTTCCCTCCCTCAATAAAACCTTTCTTTACTTGTCATCCCAAGCTGAGCTCTGTCCTTTCTGCGACTCCGTCTCACCCTCTCAGCAAGCACCCGGGCGGGCCCTCAGGTCTGGAAGGCAGCGTGGAAAAGCAGCTGTGTCCATCTGAGGTCACTTCTGCCCACTGATGTGTTTTCCACGGGAACAAACGCTATCCCCTGTTGGGGAGGTATGCCAGCATCATTCCTGGACCTACAGTGTCCCAGCAGCCACGTCTCCCAGGTTGGGGGCCTTGGAGCTGGGTTTCTTGGACCATCATCCCCTGGGAGAGCACTGAGTCACTCGGGGGTTCCACCACTCTGGTGGTGCTCAGACACTGGGGTCTGGTTCGGCCCAGTAAGGAGCAGACACCCAAGACTAGATGTGGGCAGTGCTTCTCAGGTACAGGTAGAATGGGAGAAGGGGGCTGCCTGGCAGTGCTGGAACCCATGGACAGCAGTCGGGGGCCCTGTGCACCGCCTGCTGAGTCCCTCCCCCACAAGAAGCAATGGCCGTGCAGAACCCACCCTGTGGCCTGCCCTCTGAGGTGGGGCCAGGGGATGAGCAGGCTGCCCCTGGCCACAGGAGTTGCTTCAGACTGGGGAGGTGGAATGAACTCAGTGTGAAGGAAGGGGGGCCGCTAGCATGGACCAGGCCAAGTGCTCAGATCATGGACATGTCAGGCAGGTCAACCACACACCTCTGGGATTCCTGGCTGGGGCAGAGTGCCTTGGGAAGTTCAGGGGAAAAGCCCCCAGCAAGCTGGAATTCTGAGCCCTTATCAGAATGCTGGAATCTAAATTCACATTCCAGAAGCTTCCCCCATGGGGAGGGACCAGGGGTGTGCGTTCTTCCTCCCATGGCTTCCCTTCCTCCGTCCTTGCCCCATGGCCCCAGCTTCCGGGGACGCCAGAGCAGGCAGGAGCCAGGACCCACCCCACATGTCCTCACCCATCCCTCTGCACCAGTACCACAGAGCCACCTGCCAGGCCGCATTCCAGGTTCTCAGAAACTGAGATAATCGTGTTTGTTGCTGGAAGTTGCTAAGTCTGGGAGTGGTTTGTTATGCTGGTTACAGATAATAGGGGTGCCTCACTCTGGTGGCACTCTCCGCTAAGCACTTGGCTGGGAACGGCACAGGGTTGGCCAATTCAGACGCACCCAGCAGCTGGGAGGAGGGAGAAAGAGGAAGAGTTATGACCACTGGCACACGGGTGACAGCTCTGTGGAGAAACCAAGCTGTGTAACGCATGGGTGCACCAGAGGCAGTGATGCCCCCCCAAAACATGGGTGCTCGCCAGTGAGGGCCCTAGACATCTGTCCATCCCTGTGCCCAGCAGGGCCGGGCGGCACATGAGTGGATGAGGGAAGGAGTGGTTGGTGTTCAGGCCAGGGTCAAATCAGGCAGCCCCCTGGACCAGGCAGCCGCAGGCACCCCTTTGCACCAGCCTCACAAGAAGGAGATGAGCAACCTGCTGAACTGGCATTTCACAGAGTTTATCTCCCTGAAGGGCACAGTCCCTTCACAGAACTTCTCTCTCAGGGCTGGGTCTGTACAACCTCTTCCCTCAATGTTCCAGAAATCGGGTCTGCGGAAAACAAAATATACTCACAAAACCGTATCCTGATTCAGACCCTGCAGCCGCACCATCAGAAAGCCTCATCCCCCTTATCAGTACACATGCCCTTAGTTCAAGCCCTATATATGTCCCACCGCCTCACTGCCAGGGGTGGCTTCTCTGACCCAACTTTTGGGCCTCAGAACCGCCCAGGAACTCAAGATGTTCCCGTCTCTTTCTCTGCTATCCCTTCCCTTCCCAAAAGTCCTTCCCTACCTCCACTAAAGCCAATATTTACCTTTCATCCCTAACTGAGCTCTCTCTCCCTCTTGCGGCTCCGTCTGGACCTCTCGGTTGGTGGGCAGAAGTCCATTGCCTCCTTCCCCACAGACCCTGCTAGGATGGGCTGCAGGTCCTGCTCTGCCTGGGGCCACCCTCCCTCCATTAGGGCTCCTGAGTCTGGGAGCCAAGACGCCAGCACAGGGGCCTTCTGATGTTACCGGCCACCGAAGTCCTCAGATTCAAACATGTTTTATGAAAACTCACCACTGTGGAGATGCATCGGATACAGGACGACCCTTTGGAACGAACACAGAACTGCTCAGGTGGATTCCTGAGGCCGAACGTGTCTTATGGGGAGCGGGGAAAGGGAAGATCGTGGAGCCAAGGAATGAATCCTTGATCCTCCTCTATGGGGAAGCCTGGCAGGCTGGGGCGGGGGGAGGCCTCCAACTGTGAGATGGAGGTGAGTCCCAATTACAGTCTCCTAACTCCTATTGTTCCCCCCCCCAAGCCCCCCCTCAATCACGCTGCCTTTAAGTCACCTCCGAAAGCACATGGCAGATGGTATCTCCCTTTTCTCTCTTCCCATCACGTCACCCAGCCCCCCTCAAACCTTCCCCCCAAACAGGGATTCGGTTTCTTCACCTGTGTGCTCAGGGACCTTCTTGCAGATACCTCCCGCCTTATCATGCATGCAGTGAGTGAACTTGCCTGTCTGATGGCGACCTATAAATGTCCCGAGATAATGTAGTTTCGCTCTCACTTCTCCCAGTTCCACGTGGCCCATCAAGTGGAGCTGAGGCTGAAAAAAAAAAAAAAGGCGGGGGGAGTGGGGGAGCTGAGGTGAGCACGCTACCATAAAATGCGCCAGTCTCCTTTCTTTTATTGCTCCTCCTATCTTTCTTATCATCTATGACTGTCCTTTAATCTTTTTATTTTATTACCGTACAATTGCACCTTTCTGCTGTTGGAGGCTGGTTTCTTCTGACAATTTTTGTTTGGCCTTTTCATACAGATTTTTTTTTGGGCGGGGGGGCATCACTGCTCTCCGGTGGTGGGAGTAGGAGGCCCAGCCCCACTGCTGGAATTGAACCTCCATCCCAGTGGGCCACAGTCCCGCGCACAACCACTATGCCACCGGGGCTCAGCCCTTATACAGATTTTTAATGTAAAATAGAGTACACATACATTACAGGACATAAAGCATATATGCACAGTTTAATAAATAAAGTCCTTGCGTATATAATCAACCATTTAGGTCAAGAAAAACAGCATTACCAAGGCTTCGGAATTCTGCTCACATATGCCTTTTGATCCCTCATGATCCCTTCCCCTGAGAGCTTATTATTTTTGTTTTGTTTTGTTTTTTGGGGCCTCACTGCCCTATGATGGTCGTGGGCGCTACCCAGCGCTGCTCCTGAGAGCCGCTGCTGGATTTGAACCAAGTCCTCAGGCCACAGTTCCACACTCAACCACTTAGGCCACTGGGGCTCAGCCCTATTTTGATTTTTTGGTTGTTTTTTTTCACAACTGTTCTTCAGCTGTTTTTTTTTGGGGGGGTGCCATCACTGCCTCTGGTGGTCGTGGGCGCTACCCAGTGCTGCTCCTGAGAGCAGCTGCTGGGTTTGAACCGCCAAACCCGCAGGCCACAGCCCCGCACTCAACCACTTACGCCACCGGGGCTGAGCCCTATTTTTTTTTTATGATGATCATTTCTTTGTTTTCTTTGTAGCTTTATCATCATTTTCTTTCTACTTGAGCTCTTGGTATCAGCTCCTTGTTTTTTCCCTCCCTTTCCTGCTCTTCCACCCTCATGAACCCTTGATGATTTAAAAATAATTTTTTATGTCTTGCACTGTCCGATGTCTCCCACCCCCTTGTCTATTGTCCATCCCTCTGGGAGGGAGGGTATAGGTAGGTCATTGTGATTTGTTCCCCTTTCCTCCCCCCACCTTCTTCCTATCTTCCTAGTATGGTTTCTCTCTATATTGGTTCCAAGGAGTTTATCTGTCCTATATTCCCTGTGTTTCCAGCTCTTATCTGTTTCCCATGTACCTGCTCTGGTCTAGCCAGGTTTATAAAGTAGAATTAGGATCATGATAGTGGGGGGACGGTGGGCAGAGGAAGCATTAAAGAACCAGAGGAAAGCTGCATGTTTCATTGGTGCTACACGGCACCCTGACTGGCCAATTTTCTCCCCACAACCCTTCTGTAAGGGGGTGTCCAAATGCTTATAGATTGACTTTGGACCTCCACTACACCTCCCCCCTCATTCACATTACGATTTTTTTGCTCTGGGTCTTTGATGATCACACAGGCTGGTGTGCTTCTTCCATGTGGACTTTGTTGCTTCTCACTTAGATGGCTGCTTGTTTATCTTCAAGCCTTTAAGACCCCAGATGCTATATCTTTTGGTAGCCAGGTACCATCAGCTTTCTTCATCACATTTGCTAATGCACTCACTTTATCTTTAACAATTGTGTGGGAAAGGTGAGCATGTCGGAATGCCAGATCATTAGAACAAAGTGTTCTTGTATCGAGGGAGTACTGAGTAGGGGTCCAAAGTCCATCTGCCTCCTGAGTACTAAGCCTATAAATATATGTACATAGCTCTATTTCACCATCATCATATATAGATATACTTACATATGTACATGCCTGTATTTAGATCTCTATAAATGCCATTTGCCTCCTAGTTCTTTCCGCTATTTCTTTGTTCTTTCCTCTTGTCTCACGGTCATGTTCAGCCTTCATTTGGGTTTCAGGAATTCCTCTTGGTTACGTTTTCCTCGATCAAGCCCTGCCAGACTTCCTACACCCTCATTTAGGCACTTGTTGTTCCCTTGTCCCTGCGTTTGTAAACACCACTTCCTTTCCCCAACCTACCCCTCTCCCATGTCCCCCAGAACTGTTGTCCTGTTCTTCTTTCTTGTTTATGCCGCCCAGCCCATCCATGTAAACACACAGAGACAAGAATAGGCACAAGCACAAGATGGAGCACAAAGAGGCATAATAGAAAATAAAACAATAGCCACCACCACAACAACAACAAGAAAAGCCTATACATAGTTCAAGGTCTGTTTGTTTTCCTTTGCGAGTGTTTTCCAGTTGAGTCTGATGGGTCGCCATGCCCTGGCCTCACAGTCTATTTTGGTGTTCCCTGGGGACTTCATTGCTCTGCTCCCTTGCCGCTCTGTGGCACATCACCAGCGTCTCAACTTGGCCATGCCACGTCCCCTGATATTCTTTAAGGGAACAGGAAGTCATCTTCCTCCCAAGGAGTGGCTTGTGTGCGGCATGCCAAAGGGCTTTCCCCCAGGCTGTCTCCCCTAATGTATGCCTAACCATGCTTGCTAGACATGGTAAAGGACTGTACACTTGGAGGTCAATGCCAGCACCTTAGATGGTTAGCAGCCGTCTAGAGCAATCAGACTGTATCGTCTGTCCTGTGACGTATGTAACGAGGGAGGCTTGCACGCTCCCAAGTATATAATACAGATAGTCCTTGGTCAGAAATAAAGAGCGGAGGCTCTCTCTCCTCCTCCCACTCTCTGCTCGGACCCTGCTGCTGAAACTGTGGACTTCCTGGAGGTGGGCATGCAACCCTACATGTGTCTGGCTTTTTTATTTCGCTCTCCTCTCCTTCCGATCTTGCGTGACTTTACTATGATCTTTATAGACTCTCACCGCACACTCTCCCATGGACCCCCGTGGAGGCAAGAGGCCGCGTTACTCCAACAGCGTGGGTTGTTGGCGCCGTCCAGTAGGTTGGGACCCACGGGGACTCTGATGTGCAACAGGAGGACACGCTGCCCAGACCCACACCACCCACACCATTGTCCTCACACTGGAGCCCATGGGGATGGCCATGGTGTCAGTCACCTCATTGAAGGCCTTCTTTCCTGTGGCCCCTCGCCTTCACCAAGCATGGATGTCCTTCTCCGGGGTCTGCTCTCTCTTGACAACCCGGGGTCCAAAATGTGTAAGGCCAAGTCTAGCCATCTTTGCCTCTGAGGAACCCTCTGGCTGGTGACTGCTGACCTTTTATAGAGGCCCCTGCTTCATCTTAAGCAAGACAGGGACTGAGACGGCTCATTGGGAGGCTCCTGGACTTGGATCTCCCAGATCTATGAATCATTGGGTCTGTGAGGGAGGCGGGGGCTGTCTGGTGCCAGCCCAGCTCCCTGGCTCCTCCCCCTCAGACCCACTGCCTTCAGTCCATTCCTACTTGTAAGGACCCTGGTAGCTGTGTGCGGGACTGCAGCCCACAGGGGTTAATGGTTCAAATCCAGCAGTAGCTCTCCAGGAGCAAGGCTGAGCTTCCTACTCTCACCAAGGCAGTGATGCCACACACACACACACACACACACACACACACACAAAGGACCCTGATGACATAGTGGCTACCCATTGGAGAGCCAACTTCCACATCAGCAATTCAAAACCACCAGCTTCCTCAGGAGGAAGCCAAGGCTTTTTATTCCAATAAAGAGTTACTTGTCTCAGAAACCACCCGGGGGTGATTCTTCCCTGCCCTATGGGGCTGCTATGAAAGGGAGCCCTGAAATCTGTAATCGTACCACATCCCCAGGCGAATCCGGTGATCTGCAAGTCTGAGAAACCTTGAGGACCAAGCATAGGACCCAGAGCAGAGGACCCTTGGCATGAGGCCTCGTGGCCGTGTGGAGAATCACCAAGCCGGACAGCAAGAGGGACTCCTCCCCACCTGGAGATGGCAGCAGGCGGAATTCCTGCAGTTGATGGCGGGACGAGGGAAAAGAGATGAGGGGAAAGAGACCAGAATCGGGAGACTCACTTTGGGGGAAGTGGAAAGTTTACATGGCTCATCCTGGGGCCCTCTGACCACCTTGTTTGGGTACGACTCATCGCCACAGGACCCTGGTCTCCTAGTGTCCACCACAGACACACTCACTGAGAATCGGACTGCCCCTCCCTAGACTGACCCGGGAAGTCAAAGAGACTCTGCCTGAGGACTAAGCCCTTCACTGTGCCTGGTCAGTGGGCCCAAAGAACCCCTAGGAGAAGGAATCTGTGTGGAAACTCTGGGTGGACGTGGGGCTCCCACCGTACATCCTGCATTGGGGGGAGGGGATCTGCTCCCCAAAAGTTTCCTACTCAAGGACTTCATCTTGTTTGGATCCACAATCGATGTGCATGGAGGCGCAGGCAACTCCAACAGCACCTTGCCTTGGGTCAATCAGCTGCACCAGACACTTTAAGGTGTTGAAGAGCAAGGAGGTCGTTCTGAGGACCAAAGTGCACCTGACCCCAGGCGATGGTCTTTCCAGTCACCTCCTTCCTAGGCACGTGCAAGTTAGACATCCAAGAAAGAAGACTGCAGAAGAATCCATGCCTTCGAAGGACGGTGCAGGTGGAGACTATGGGAAGTGATCCAGACTGGCAAAAGAATAAGCGCATCTTGTCTTGGAAGGAGTACACCTAGGGACCTCTTAGACGCGAGGATGTGGAGACGTCGTCTTCTGTGCTTTGGGCATGCTCTCATGAGAGGGCAGTCCTTGGAGAAGGACATCATGGTTGGAAAAGTGGAAGCCGAACAAGAGGAAGCGTCTGTCTCGAGGAGATGCACTGACACGGTGTCTGTAACAACTTTCTCTTTGGAATCTGGCCCAACTTCTGGCAGCTCCCTGGCCAAGTACGGATGCAACCATCGTTGGAAATACTGCGAAAATGTGTTCACATGTGATATGAATGACGCAGTTCTATGGCATGAGCATTCTGTCGCGTCACTTTCCTTTAGCAGGACTACAAAGACAGATGATTTCCAGTCAGTTGCCAACTCTCTGTCTTCCAATTTTCCCAGTCTAGACAAGCCACTACTTCCACTGCTTCCTCAGCTTGTTGAAACAGTCCCATTGCTGCCCCATTGCTGTCTCATCCATTCCTGGAGCCTCCAGTTTGCCTAATGCCCCCAATGCCACCGAGACGTTTCTGATGCTCAGAGATCCAAGAACAGCAGCAGGAGGCCCCGCCCCGTCCTGCCCCGTCCTCACTAGGGTTGTGCTGTAACCCTAACAAAGTCTTGCCATCCTTGCCTCTAAGGGGCACACTGGCCTTCTTCCAACACAGATTGTCCTTTTAGCAGTTCATGGCATTTTCAATATTCCTTTCCAGCACCACAATTCAGATACATCAATTCTTAGGTCTTCTTTGTTCAATACCCAACGGTCACAGGCGTGTGCTGCAGTGCGGAATACCAGGGCTCGGGTCAGGCAAGTTGGCCTCCTGCTGCTAGCTGACACTCGGTCAGTTACTCGGTCAGTCCATCTCATTTTCATAGTGTCTGCCTCCTTCCCCTGACCCTCTAATTCTACCCAGGATGATGCTCTTTAGGCTCTTTCTGACAGCTGGCCCCAAAGTGTGTGAGACAAAAATCCCACCATCCCCTGTCCGAGGAGAATTCTGGCTATTTCTTCCAAGGTAGATGTGTTAGTTCCTCTGTGGCAAACCCATCAGTCATCTTCCTTATTCACCGTCCAGCCTCTTTGCCCCATTTGCTACAATGTTGCTGATTGGTTCAGTTGTGAGACTTCCTTTTCTTTATGTTGAGGTGCCAGCCCTGCGGAAGGCTGTGGTCTGGGATCATTGTGAATGCGTGCTTCACGCCTTCTTTTGTTTCAACCAAGGAGGCTATGACATTCGCACACACATGGCAGCTTGTTCAGGAACCGTCCTCCAATCCTGCCGCTGAGTTCTTCGTTAGCCTGGCTTCTCATTGTCCTTGTTCAGCACACGGATGAATAACTCTAATGAAAGGTTACCACCTGACACACGCCTTTCCTAGTCTGAAACCACCAGTGTCTCAAAGGGCAGTTTGAGAAGACACTGTGTTAGTCCTGGGAGACTAGTGAAACAGATTCGTGAACACTCATATGTCTATAAGAAAGAGCAATCGACTATTGAGAAACATCCCAACCCAGTCCAGATCAATTCCATAAGTCCGATATTAGCCCATATGTCTGATATCGATCTATAAAGTCCTCCTCAGACTCACGATATACATACAGTGATGCCGAATGCAGGAGGATCATAGGCCAGTGGCTTGGAAGTCTTGTGGATCCAGTGGCACTGTGAGCATCTCAGCACTGGCAAGGGTCTCTACGTGGTCTCTCTGGCAATGGGGGTCTGCTTGCATCAGGGTAGGTCCATGGGGCTTCTCCACTCTCAGTCCTCTCAGGTCCCAGATTGACACCCGATGATGTAGCGACCACACACAGGGGAAGTACTATTATGAAACATGCAAAGGCCCGGAGCGAGAGAACCAGAAAGGAAGAGCACGCTCGGCCAGTCTTGAGCTGAAAGAACAGCGAGTTGCCATAGTGAAAGATTCTTTGGGCAAAATATTGAATCCCCCAATAGATTGATTTATTCATTTTAAAAACATATATTGAATGATGCAGGAAACAGCGAGGCAATTTACAGTCACTGTACCCAAAATAACCGATCAGCATTCAGCCATTTCAAGAGGCAGCATATGACCCAAAGACAATGAAAGTTATCACCGCAGGCATTCAAGGAAACCTAGCCTCCAGGAAGAGACAGAAGACCAATCGATATGTTTCAACAAGCTGATGATGTCCTGGAATTAGCCACTTGTTTAGGGCAAGCTACTTGGCCGGCCCACTTGGAGAGACCCATCTTTGTACCCATTCCAAAGAAAGGTGACCCAGCAGAATGGGCAGCTTCCTGAACAAGACCACTGATGTCACGTTCAAGGAACTTTTTTGCTGGAGAAGCTTCAACAGTCCCAGCCGTAGATCAACGCGCAGCCGCCAGGAGTTCCTGCGGGATCCAGGAGAGGGCTGTGGAGAGCTGCCCCGAGTGCTGTGAAAAAAGGCATCTGCGAGGAACAAACCACGGGGCCTGCACAATTCAGCCATGCGATCTCCAGCTGAAGTTCAATCATCGGATCCCTATTTTCCAACGACTATTTCATCGTCTGCTTCCGACTTCTGCATTCTGATGGCCAGTAGTTATCAATGCATCTAGATTTCATGTGTGATCAATTTCAGACTGAAGACTTTGATGAAAATCTTCAATTTCTTCATCACTAGCTTTCATGGTTGGTGCCTAAATTTGAATAATAGTTGTGTTGATTGGAATTCCTTAAAGGTGGATGGATAGGACCCTTGCACAGACAGCATTGTACTGCAAGATTGATTTTGAAGTGTCAATTTTTAACAATGAATTCCATGCCGTTCCTCTTGCCTCTCATCCTGCATAGTAAACCACGTGATCTTCTGGTTCAAAATGACTAATACGGTTCATTTCAGCTTCCTAACACCTAGGATATTGATCTTTATGCATTCCATCTCATGTTTGATGACTTCCAGCTTTCCTCAATTCCTAGGTCGTACATTCTTAGGATATTCTAAGTTCTGATTATTAGAATTTTTTTCAGGTGGAAGCAATTTTAATATTTTATACAACTCCTGTATCCAAATAGGATCATCTCAATACAGAATCATCAATGACATTTTTGCATTCTTTTCTATTCTTTAATGAGTCACTTTATTGGGAGGGTTCTTACAAATCTCATGGCAATCCATCATTTGATTGTATTAAGCACCTTTGTATATATATCATCATCAACCTTCTCAAAACATTTTCTTTCTACTCGAGTCCTTGGTATCAGCTCTTGGTCTCCTCCCACCCCTCTCCCACCATCTCTTACACTGTCCATTGTCTTCCTTCCCCCACATTCCTGTTATCTGTCCCCCTGGGGCATGGGCTCTATATGCCACCTTGTGATGGGTTCCCTTCCCCCCAACCCCCACCAACCCTCTACACTCGTGACATTGCTGCTCCCCTACAGTTCCTGAGCGTTTTATCTGTCCTGCATTCTACGTGCTGAGAGCTTTTGTCTGCTCCCATCGACTCTGGGCCATTCTGATCTGTAAGGTAGAACTGGGTCGTGGTGGCGGCAGAGGACTCAGGACCTAGAGGAATGATGTGTGTTTCTTTTTTGGGGGGGGCATCACTGCCCTCTGGTGGGAGTAGGAGACGATGTCTGTTTCTTCAGTGGTACACTGCACCCTGGTTGAACTGTGCCTTCTTCACAGCCCTTCTGAATGGACATGTGCAATTGTCTATAGATGGGCTTTGGGTCTCCGCTCCAATCCCCCTCTTTCACATGAATGTGGCTGTTTGTTTTGGATCCTTCTGATACATGTTGGCTGATGCCGTCCACACCTCATGATCACACAGCCTGGTGTGCTGCTTCCATGTGGGCTTATTTGCTTCCCTGCTAGATGGCTGCTTGCTTAAGTTCAAGCCTTTAAGAGCCCAGACTATTAATATATTTGGGGGGAGGGGCATCACTGCCCTCTGGTGGTCATGGGAACTACCCAGCCTCGCTCCTGGAAGCAGCTGCTGGATTTGAACCACCAAGCCCATGAGCCGCAGTCCCGCACTCAACCACTACGCCACCGGGGCTCTATTAATAGATCGGGGGGGGGTGCATCACTGCCCTCTGGTGGTGGGAGTAGGAGGCCCAGCCTTTGTTCCTGTGGAGCCTCTGCTGAATTGAACCTCCATCCCAGTGGGCCGCAGTCCTGCACACAACCACTACGCCACCGGGGCTAAGCCCTTTAATAATAGATTTTTTTTGTGTGTGTGTGTTTTGTTTTTGTCTTTTTAGGCATCACTGCTCTCTGGTGGTGGGAGTAGGAGGCCCAGCCCCACTGCTGGAATTGAACCTCCGTCCCAGTGGGCCGCAGTCCCGCGCACAACCACGACGCCACCAGGGCTCAGCCCCTATTAATAGATTTTTAACGTTTCTTTTTTCTTTCTTTCATATGTTTGAAATGAGCTGCTACGTCACTAAAGTGCACTTCCATTTTACTTTCCTTCGTTTTTTAGCCACCCGGACCAATATTTCATCAGAAAGGTGGCAAATCTGGAAGGTGTGTCCTAGGACTGTGAGCCTTCACTCTTATCTTTGCTTATTTAACTTTACTTGGTTCTTAAAGAAGCCTAGTCGGTATCAGCGGTTCTCAACCTGTGGGTCATGACCCCTTTGGGGGTCAAACGACCCTTTCACAGGGGTTATTTAAGACCATCGGAAAACACACAAATATCTCGTATAATGTAATTACATAGTTTCATGGTTAATCACTGACTGTGCTTTCATGATGTTCAATTTGTAACAATGAAAATACATCCTGCCTATCCAATGTTTACACGATGATTCATAACGGTTGCAAGATGACAGTGACGAAGGAGCCATGAGAATAATGTTATGGCCGGGGGTCACCACGACGTGAGAGAGGTTGAGAACCACGGCTCTGCATACTTAACATCCCATCTCAACAGAGGAAACCCAGGATGGCATCCAGGACAGCCTGCATAATCGTGTTCTGTCCTTCCCTCTCTCTTACCACCCCCCCCATCCTTTCTCCTTCTCTATAATTTCCCATCCTGTCCCTCTTCCTAGCCCTACTCCTGTCCTTGACCTCAGAGTGGCCTTCAAAGTTTTATCTTTTGTTGTAAAGAATGCTTTTCATTTTTTTTGGGTTTCCTTATTATTATTACTGCCTTATGATATCACTAAATATTTATTCTTATATGCTGGACCAACTTGGTTAAGCATAATGTTCTCTAGTTTTGTCTCAATTGTTGCAGTGTGAAGGGTGTTGTCATCTTTTAAATTCATGCATAAGTTTCCATTACAGGAATGTGCCAGAGTTTGTTTATCGACTCCTTTCTGATTGGACGTTTCCGTGGTTTCCGTGTTTTTTGCCATTACAGAAATTGTTGCCATAAACAAAGGTGTGTGCGTATCTGTTCCTGGTGCAGTCTTTCTTCTTGAGGGTGTATACCCAGGAGAGAGAGAGAGAGATTGCTGGATCATACGTGAGAGGTAAACTGAGGCACAGTTCAGACAATGACCTGAAGCACAGGGTGGCTTTACTCAGGGAAAAGACCTCATAGGAGGGTAAGGGAGAGCAGGACGGGGGACGGCAGGTGGAAGCATCTTGAGCTTCTGGGCAGGTCCCGCAACCTGGAGCGTGGGTTAGGGGAGTCGTGCCGGTACTGGGACGGTGGGATTTATATATGATTTGAGCTGAAGACAGCTGGATTGTAAAGGGGAGGAAAGCTTCCAGTGCTGCGGTTGCTAGGAAACAGTGCTGGGAGAGCAAGACTGTGTCCCACCCAGGTGGGGGTCATCTTGTCCCTGGGAGGCATGTTCTGTGGGCGAGGTAAGTTCTGGGGAGTGTTGAAGGCAGGTGCTTTGAAGTTCAGGTTCTTTGAAGCTTAGAGGACCATCGTCTTCTTGAGAGGCTGGAACAGAGGGTACCTGGCCCTGGACTCGGCCCAAACGGTAAGGTAATTGTATGTGCATTTATTTCAGGAAAAGCCATACTGACTTCCCTTGAGGACACACGGGGATTTCTATTCCCATAAAGAGTTACCATCTTGGAAACCCACAGGGTCGGTCAAGTCTACCCTGTCCTCTGAGTCCCTAGGAGTCGGCTTTGACTGCTGCTTTCCAGAGTGGCTATACAATGCGACCACCCTGCAGCCATGCACGAGTGTCCCAACCTTTCCGCATCCTCTCCAGCATCCATTGCTTCCTGTTTGGTTGAACTTTACCAATTAAAGTGTCGGTGGGAGGTGGTCTAGCCTTGTTACTCTTACTGCTCACGAAAGCAAACCTCTCTTCGTAGAGTTGTTGGCTTCCTGGTAAATTGCCTACTCCTGTTTGCTGCTCAGTTTCAAAATGGAGCTATTTGTATTTTTCTTGCTAAGATGTTGTAGTCTTCTAGTGATCTTTATCTGATGCATCGTCACTAAATATCTTCCCCCACTTTGTGGGTTCTGAGAGGTTGAGACGGAGCTGCAGGAAGGAGACAGAGCTCAGTTAGGGATGAAAAGCAAATGTATAGGCTTTATTGGAGGTAGGGAAGGCCTTTGGAGAAGGGAAGGGACTGCAGAAAGAGAGAGAGAGAGAGAGAGAGAGAGAGAGAGAGAGAGAGAGAGAGAGAGAGAATCATCTTGAGATCCTGGGCGGTCCCGAGGCCCGAGAGTTAGGCCAGGGAAGCTGCGTCCAGTATTGGGCAGTGGGACGTTTATAGGGTTTGAGCTACAGACATACGGGGTGATGAAAGAAAGGGGACTTTCTTGTGCTTTGTTTGCAAGTTTCGGGTTGGGAGGTGACCTGTGAGCAAATCAGCTCTTTTTTTCAAACTTGTTTCCCGGAATGTCAGAGGAGGATCTCCGTGCCTTGCCCAGGCAGAGACTGTGCCCTACCCAGGGAGATAACCTCCTTGAGATGCCAGAGGCAGGGGTTAACAAAGTTCAGCAAGTTGTCCATCTCCTTCTGGTGAAGTTGGTGCAAAGGGGTCCAAGGGGCTGCCCAGTCCAGGGGGCTGCCTGATTCGACCCTGACCCATACAGGTTCAATTTTAACTTTTGATAACGACTTTTGATGTGTGTACATGTTATAATTTTAGAAAGTCACTGTCTTTTACTTTGTCGTTGATAGTGTGGATTTTTAAAACTGCATTTGGTAATGTGTTTATGCCATGGGTTCGGATCCTTAAGTTGGTCCCAATTTCTTCATTGATGGTCTTTTGTGGGGTACCAGCCCCCACAATCGAATGGGTCCAAGGGGCGCTTGTGTAATTGAGGGGTAAAAGTAATGGTCTCAGACAAAATAAAGCATGTAAGTGCTCACCTCTGGGACGGCATCTCAGCAGTCAGACACACACACACACACACACACAAATATATTTCCAACCAAGGCTTATGTACACTCGGGGCATGCAAATGTTAGATAGTTAGGACAGGGTGTCCACTGGGCATGCTCAGAGATTTTTGAGCTCTGAGACAGGAAGGGGTGGTGCACCTAGGTGGGTAGTATACCTGGATTGACCCCTGTCTAGGCCAGGTGAGCCTAATTCCACCACTGGGGTCAACCAGTACTGTTGACCATGCCTCCCAGCACGTGGTCTGAAGAGCCAGAATCCGGGGACCACAACCTCCTTTTTTCCCTCAAGGTGCTTCTTGGCAGGCTGTGGGGCCATCTCCTCTGACCTCCCGCCTCCATGTGCAGGTGTGACGTGCCCCAGGGGGCCTGTATAAAACCTGAACTGCCCTCCTTCCTTTATAAAACTCACTGCGCTCACAATCCAGGCTTCAGAGTGAATTCTTTCTCACTCGAAGTCAAGGACTGAACTATTTCACACTGGAGAAGCCTAACACAGCTTCCCGCTGATTACAGGTCACCCCCTGCGTAACAGGAAGGATAGGCACACATGTGACAGGAAGGCACACGGGTAACAAGATGGACAGACCCTGGAGTCGCGATGGCATCCTAACCTGGGTCGTTCCTGAGTTGGCTCGACCTGAGTTTCTGTGGGTTCACCTTCAAGGGAACCATCCATCATCTTATCAGGAGGGGGAGCACTCTGCTGGGGCGGGACAGACTACACTGTCGGATTGCTCTAGATGGCTGGTAATCTTCAGGCAGATAACCTTCAAACAGTTGATCTCCATGTGTCTGACTTTGACCATGTAATAGCAAGCAGCCCTGAAGGTTTGGCTTATGTTACGGCGATAATTTTTCTGCTTCCCACAGCTGCATGGCTTGAGCCATCTTGATTCTGTTTGTACATCGTGTGAGGGAAGGATTCTGTGCCATATGTTTTGCCGGTGAAGATACAGTTTATCCAGCACTGTTTATTTTTTTAAATCATTTTATTGGGGGCTCTGACAGCTCTAATCACAATGCATCCATTCATCCACTGTGGAAAGCACATTTGTACAATGAGAGGTAAACGGAAGTAGAGTTCATATAAAGATGTGAAGCAGAGGATGGCTTTATCAGGAGAAAAGACCTTCGGGCAGGGTAAGGGGAGGGGGGGGGCGCAGTAGCATCTAGAGCTTCATTGCGGGTCCCACAACCTAGAGTGTAGGTTAGCGGAGTAACACCTGGTGCTGGGACGGCGGGATAGATATATGATTTGAGCTGAAGGCAGGTGGGTTGTAAAAGGGGAAGAGAAGGTCCCAGTGCTGCAGTTGCCAGGAAACAGTCCTAGGCAAGGAAGACTGTGTTCTGCCCAGGTGGGGGTCCTCTTGTCCCTGGGAAACAATACCGGGGAGGTATGTTCTGTGGGTGACCTAAGTTCTGGGAAACGCTGAAGGCAGGTGCTTTGAAGTTCAGGTTTTTTGAAGCTTAGCAGATCATCCATCTTCTTAAGAAGCTGGAACAAAGGGTGCCTAGCCTCGGAAAGGCAGGAGCAGTGAGGGCGGGCGGGAACCAGAGGTCACCTGGTCTGGGCCTGCCCCATACACACCATATGTTGCCATCATCATTTTCAAAATACTTCCACATGAAATTTCCTTGCTGTGATCAATCACTGCCTCTTGGCCTATAGTACAGCTTCCACGTGAGCTTAGGAAAGTGTTCTGGAATTCCCATCTTACATGATCCACACTTTTAAAAAATATAATATTTTGGGCAGAGCAGAATTGTTCCACTGAAAGTGCTCAGTGTTTGGGCCAGGTCTGGACCCGACAGTCCCTTACAGAGCTCATCTCTCCAGGCTGGCTCTCTACAGCCTCTTCCCTCAGTGTTCCAGGAAGTGGGTCTGCGAAAGATAAGATGATTGACTCACCAACCTCATCCTGACTCAGACCCTGCAACTGCAGCTTCAGAAAGCCTCGTCCCCCTTATCAGTACATACGTCCTTGACTCAAGTCTGGTAGATGCCCACTGTTTCACTTCCATAACCCACTTGCTGGGTTTCGGAACCTCCCAGGAGCAATGCTCCCATTCTTTTCTCTGTTCTCCCTTCCCCTCCCAAAAGTTTTTCCCTACCTCAAGAAAGCCTCTCTTTACTTTTATTTCCTGACTGAGCTCTCCTTTCTGCGGCTACATCTCACCCTCTCACTCAGGGTGTAGACTGATTAATGTCCTATCCTGAGTTCTGCAATCCTGCTTTATCCCATCCTGCTGGGGGCCCTGCTACACTGACCCTCTACCCACCCACTGACACGTCAACCCACTCACCCATTTACTTATCTATCCAGGCACCCACCCACTCGTCCATCTCCACCCATTTGCCAGTGCACTCATCATCCACCCATCCATTAATCTTCCCACCTCTTTGTCTGTCTTCCACTCACCCGTCTACTCATTCATCATTCATCCATCGGTCCATGATATCCCTCTGTCCATCCATCCATGCCCACTCATTCACTCACCCAGCCTCTGAAGAGCACCCGCCTTATCTGTGCTGGGGCCCCCTAGTCCTGAACACACACCTGGCCTGCTTTGGCTTGCCAGAAGCTCAGAGGTGAGTGGGGACACGTGGAGACACGCTCCAGCAGCTGCATGGAGAGGCCAGGCACTGTGTTTTCCATTCCCTGCTGTGGAGAAAGGGTCAACTTTGGGCGTGTTTGTCAGGAATCCAGGGAGAGCGACACTTGGCTGTGGTGACAGAGAGAGTGAGCTCATATCAGATGTCATCTTCTCAGACTTCACCTTCTAACTGTCCAGCCCCCTGCCCTGCCCTCCCCCTTTGAGCTTGGTTCTTTCCATTCCCTGAGGAGCATGTGACCCTGGTCTGTTACCTCATTTCTCTTGGAGGCTGTCTGTCCTCTCCCGAGAGCAGGCGGTGGGCCAGGGCAGGGGCTGCGGTCCGTCTGTTTATTGTGCAGTGGCCCAGGACTTGCCACCGGGTGGGCACGGGTGGATGGCAGGTAGGGACAGGCCCAATCTGGGGAAGAAAGGGCACGGGTGTCACCATGCGGGCAAACTGCAGCAGGTCTGGCTGAGAGAGGGCCGACAGCTCAGCGGTCGGGTTACCCAGTGGACTTGGAGGGGGAGGGGAGAGACAAGGGGAACTCTGAGTTCCTGGCATGATTGCCCCACACTACGCAGAAATGGGGACAGGTAGTGTGGCCTAAGGAACTACCAGGTCCAAGGTTGGTCACACCGCTTGTGGAAAGTGCTGTGGAACCTGAGCCCCTGAGAGTGTTGGCCCTGCCAGCCCAAGCCTGACGCCCCCTTCCTTCCAGGCCCCGTGCTTCTGGGAATGCAGCCTCTACCTCTGACTGACCACCTCCACGGGACCACATCTTGTGTTTGCCCTGTGTGGCCGCAGGCACGAGCCGGGCCCGATCCCCAATCTGGGGGTGCAGAAATCCAGCACAGAGAGGTCAGGGGTCTTGCCTGAGGTTGCACAGCCACGCGTGACTGAGCTGGGATTTGGAAACCGGCAGCCTGGCTCCTGGCCAGGCAGGGCACTGGAACTGATGTCCTCCCCTTTGCCCTTTGTCTCACTGGCTCCCCAGACCGATGAGCTGGGGGTATGGCTGCCCTGGATGGCACTTGGCCTGCTCAAGGCCAGCCTGCAGGGGACCTGTGAGAGGGCAGCCTCCTGCCCTACTGTCCACACCCGCCCCTTCCTGTCCCTCTGACTTTCCGGTCAGTCCAGTACTTCCAGTAAATGGTCAGACCCATGGGTGGCGTGAGACGCTAACCAAAGGGATGACCAATACCCGGTGCGGGGCCGCAGAAGGAACAGCCAGGAAAGCCCTCCCCAACTCCACTTCTCTGGCCGCAACCTGGTGCACTTTCTCCTGGGACCAGACGGACAGCAGCAGCCCCAAAGAGAGATGATGCGCATGGGGAGGGGTGGGCAGCCTGCCCAGGGCAGCGAGCGTGGTGATCGGGGTTGCACAATCCCGAGGAGAGAGTCCACGTCGCTGAGGGGAACACATTGACATAGCCACCAACATGAAACAAGTTCCCCAAACCCTGTGGGGCCACCGAGGGCGGGATCAGATGAGTGGAAGCAGGGTGTGTATGTGTGTGCGCATTTTGCAGAGGGGGGTGGACGTCAGCCTGTCTGAGACTCAGGGTCCCCAGCAGCCGCCAACAGGGAGGCTCACACTGGACCTTTGCAGATGGCAAGAAACTGACCCTCCGTGCGGGTCCACGATGGCACGCTGATGGCCATGGGCTTGTTGACCTCGGAGGGACCATGCCACACGTCCAGCCCTCCACCTGTCTGTCTCTGGGCCTCTGTATCTCCATCTGTAAATGGGGACCACCAGCCCTGCCCAACTGTGTTATTCTGCTAGACTAGAGTAACAAATCCAGAGAAGCACATATGTATATAAAAGAGGGTTTTGTATCACAGGTAAGTGTACATTCAGAAAACAGCCTGACCCACTGCTGTCCAAGCCCAAAGTCCAACATTAGCCCATATGTCTGACACCGATCTATAAAGTTCTCCTTAAATTCATAAATCACACACAATGACAACGACTACTGGAGGGAAGTTGAATGAATGAGCGTGGAAGCATCTCAGGGCTGGCAGGGATCTCCACGCGGCTCCATCAGGGTAGGACCATGTGGCTTCTCCTCAAGAATGTCTCACAGGAAGTGAGCCTTGCCAGCTGAGGGAAAGAACACGCTGGTTCGACCATCAGAGAACAAGAGACCCGAGAACTAGAAAGGTGTGGCTCATCCAGCCATTTATCTCTCTGCCCTTCAATTAAGCCCATGTGTGTTTACTGGCCAGGTTGACACAATCAACCTTACCTATCCCACCAGCCGATGATGGGTGCAGAGTGTTCAGGGTGAGAGGTACTCGTTCCTACCACAACCTCCAGCCACCAGCAGATGGAAGGGACCTTTTGTGAGGGGCCCGGCTCCCCTTCAGGGGTGCCCTGGATGGTTTGACTACTTGCTCACGTGGGCGCTGCTGTCCTGGCCTGAGTAGTCCATGAGGACAGGGTCCCCTCCACTCAGCGAGCCCTCCCCAGCCCCACCCCCCGCCCCGAGAGCTGGGCGTGTGCTGGCAGGGGACTGGGGGGTGGGGACAGGGCTGGCGGTGTGTGTGTGTGTGTGTGTGTGTGTGTGTGTGTGTGTGTGAGAGAGAGAGAGAGAGAGAGAGATAGTCCATTGTCGCTGGTCACTGGCCCTCCTTGGCGAGCTTCTCCTGGGCCTCTGAGCAGTCTCCGTGGATGAATCAGCGAGGGAGGGGAAGGTGCGGGAAGCAACATACATGAGAAGGCTGGTGATGGCAGAGAGAGAGAGAGAGAGAGAGAGAGAGAGAGCCAACGTGGCTGCCTTGCAGGAAGCACAACTGCAGCTCCTGAGAGGGCTCGACTTCTCCCTACCTGGGGAGAACGTGCTATCGGAGACCCGTCCCTGGAGGAGGGCATTGTGCATGCTCAAGTGGAGGGGCAGCGGGGAAAGAGGGAGACCCTCGCGGAGGTGGGGGCCACAGGGGCTGCGGCCATGGGCCGAGACCTGAGAGGGGAGGTGTGGGCAGCACAGAGCCGGGTGCTGATGTCGGGGGTCGGGGCCTGATGGCTGCCCAGTGGCTGGGCAGAAGCGCCGGGGGCTGCAGAATCCGCCTTACTCCGGGGTGTTCAAGTGGAACTGGAGAGGCTTCTATGGCTGACTTGTCGACAGCGACTTTCCTGGCCTCTCTTCTTCTGGGCCACCTCCCCCCTGTCAGTCAGCATCATGCACGGGTGCCGCTGGACCCCCCTGGGCTGGGCTTGGGTCTCCAGGGGCGGGGAGATGGCCCTTGTGTCCAGTACCCTGTCATCTTCCAGGACCTTTTCCCTACTTTCCTGACCCCTGGGCACTGGGCCATGGGTCCTTGACTGGAAAGTACCGGGGGATGGGCAGCTGCCCTGCATGTGGGCAATGACCCGCCTGCTGCCTGGTCACCCTGACCCTGCCTTCTGCCCTCTTGCCCCCTGCCCCAGGTACTTAATGGCCTGCCAGCAGTGGACAGAGAGCTGCTGGGGCCTCTGTAGAGCCCACTCACCCGCCACTGTCCATGGATTTTGTTGCTGGGGCCATCGGAGGTAGAGATAAAGGGGGTGGGAGATGGGGAGGGGGGGCGTCCTGCCCTGCGCTGACTGGTCTCCCTCTGGGCTTGCTCTCTGAGCCAGTGCTGAAGACCTGGTACAGGCCACAGAGGAGGGAGGCAGAGGGTGCTGGAAGAGACAGGGCTGGGGGGCCAGGCCTTGGGCTGTTGGGTGGCTGAGGGGCAGCCCTGCCTGGGAGTCCTGGTTGAGCAGAGGGATGCCTGGGCTTGGGAAACAGCGAGGGGTGAGAGTCTGGCTGGACAGGGGACAGTGTGGAGCAGCAAGGCTTGGCTGAGCCCGTCCTTGCTGGACCGGAGTGCTGCCCCCAGCCATCTCACTGGGTTTGTGGGTGTTTCCCCTGCTCAGAGGGCTCTTTGGGGAAGACGGAGTCCTGAGAAACTGCCGGTGAGGATGGAAATGCCCTGCCGAAACTAGGCGGTGGCCATGCTTTTGGACTGGGTACCCCGGCCTTGTTTGCCTTTAGAATCAGAGAGAGGCTGATCGATTCTTCTGGAAATAGTGTGAGGGCAGGAGGGGAGCAGGAAGCAAGCTCGGGGGAAGAACGGGGTACTGGCCTCTGGGTCAGGGGTCACATTTAACCCCACCCAGGCTTCTGGAGACCCTGCTCCTGGGGGCCGGTCACCCCCTGAAGTGGGTCCCTTGAGGTGGAGGCTTAGAAAGAGACTGAACCAAGGTCACCAAGCTGGGAGGGGTCCCTGGGCCCAGCAGTCATTTCCTGAGTCCACAGAAGGGCAGATCTAAAAGGACAGATCTAAAAACCTGGGCCCGGCCTGGAGGAGCTGGAGTGGAGAGGCTGCAACAAGGCCAGGTGGCAAGAGTTCTGACCGACAGGCTTCGAGACACCGAGACTGCCCTGAACATGGGGTCAGGGAGAGCTCTAGAGAGCAGGTGATGCTGTGGGTAGGGCTTTGATGGATGTGTAGGAGTTCGGTGGGGTTTTTTGAGGGTACCTCAAAAAGTGGGTTCTAGTTCCCACTTGCTGGGGTTTACTGCAAAGAGCAGGTGTTCATACATGTCTCTGTGACCTGGGAATGACTCTTTACACCTGTCTGTGAGTAGCGGGCGGCTACAGACACGAGCTCTCAGTCAGGTTTGCTGTGGGTGCTAGTTGACTCCGACCCATAGCGACCGTTTGCACAACAGCAGGAGACACTGCCCAGTTCTGCACCGCCCTCACAATCGTTCCCGTGTCTGAGCCCGCTGTGGCAGCCATGGTGTCAATGACAGATGACATCGGCACCCACCGCAGGTCACAGGGCTCAGAATCCTCTAGGGAGGCCTCAGAGCAGTGCATAGAACGGGCTGGGTGGGAGGCTGAAAGACAGTAGCTCCTCATTTGGGTAGATGTATTGAGTAAACGTTTCTATGATTTTGTAGCCAGGTTTTGTTTTGCTTTTTGACTGACCTGCATGGTTTTGGGTCAAGGAAGGTAATTCTACCCAAGTCTCCCTGAGGCTCATTTGCTTCATTCTCTCATTCACTGGTTCACTTTGTTCTTCTATTCACATCTTTTTGGGGTCCTGGGGGGCTTAGTTGTTAGGGCAGACCCCCGTATTCCTGATTGTCTTCAGGCAGCCTTCATCAGCGCCCCACTGAGACCTGGGGACCTGTGACCTCTGTCACGGAGCTCCCCTAGAACAAAGGGGGGATGGGGGAACAGGTGGCCCGTAGTGCACTGTGAGGTGTGCAGACAGCAGAGACCCAGCTCCAGCCAGCTGGCCGGGACCCTCCAGGGCTCCCTGCCAGGGGTAGACTAGCAGCACCGTCTGTCTGTCCAAGGATGGTGGGGACTCCAGGGGGTTTGGACTCTTGCTGTGGGACCCTGGCGGCTCCCATGTCCCCACCCTTGCTCGGCTCAGGTCTCCTGTGCTGCTGATCACCAAGGTTCATGGTGGTCACCTCCCAGCTGGTGGTAGAGCCTGGGGATGGCAGCTGTCCTGCCTGGGCTAGGGCAGCAGGTACTCCCTGGAGCCAGCAAGGAGGCTCGAGCACCCTGGGCGCTGATGCAGGGCCCTGGGAGAGGACAGGGTGGTCTGCCCTCCGTGTCTGGGCACACCCCTACCTCCCCCTTCCTGGAGGGGCTCAAGTGCCTCTTCAATTGCCATCCGCTCCTCCACCGAACTCATCTGATCTTTCCCTTCAGGCATCTGCGGTGTTGCTGTGGGTTACCCCCTGGACACAGTGAAGGTTTGGTGACCACCAGGCCCTATTGCCCACCGAGCCCCCTTCTAGGCCTAGGCCACCCTTAGTGTCTCCTCTGCCCATCGGGACCAGAAGAGCATTCCAGACTGAATGGGATCCACCCCTCCCAGCTCAAATGCCTGCAGTGGTTCCCATGCCTCCCCCTCCCTTTTACCCCTGGACCCTAGTTATCTTCAACGGGGTCCCCAGTCCCTGCCTTGCCCACCACCAGCCGTGGTGTTCCACCTCCCCGGGGCCGGCTGGCCTTTCCTCGGCCTGTGCCACCCCTTCCTGAAATCCACTCTCCCACAGGTCAGGGTGCAGACGGAGTCCAAGGACAGGGGCATCTGGCAGTGTGTACGAGACACGTACCGCCGAGAGCGGGTAGGTCCAGGGCTGGGGGCTGGCGGGCAGATGGGCCCCGTGCCTTCCACTGCCCACCCAGGGCCCCGAGGCCCTCAGAGCTCTCACCTTCTGAATGGGAACTGCTGTCCTCTCCTTGCGGTCATTGGAGCGGACTCTGGGCTGTCCTGCACACAGGCCTGAGAGAGGGACCCCTGCCCCCAGATGAGCAGGAGCCAGCGGTTAGGTGGCCAGAGCTGCCCCAGAGGAGGGACCCGGGGTTTTCCACGCCTTTGTGCCCCCAGGGCCGTGGAGTGCCTGCCCTCTACATTGTCTGCCTGTGGGGTTTCAGGAAGGAGCCTTGGGTGTGGGCTGGATGTGGGCTGCGAGCTCCAGGGTAGGCAATTTGAATCCAGCAGCCGCTCTGCGGGAGAGCCACGAGGCAGCTGTTTGGGGCCACCCTGCCCAGTCCTCCAGGGCAGCTGGGTCAGAAGTCACTCAAGGGAAGCGAGTTTGTTTGTTTTGTATTTGGTGTGGCTTTTTGGAGGTAGGTGGGAGGAGAGGGCTTAGTGGGAAGCTGTCGTCCCACATTTACTTCCTTCTGCCACCTAGTGGGGGTTTGCAGAACTGCTTTGGTCTGAGCTCTGCCTCCCGGAGCCCTCTTGGGACCTTCTTGTTGCACAGATTGTATCAAGATCCATTTTAAGACCTGGAAAAAAATATTTTTTCTTTCCATTTCACTCAAGATGCACGCCCCCATTAAGGGAAATACTATTTCCATAAAAAGTTACAGTAGAGGCTGAGCCCCGGTGGCGTAGTGGTTGTGCGCGGGACTGCGGCCCACGGGGACGGAGGTTCAATTCCAGCAGTGGGGCTGGGCCTCCTACTCCTACCACCGGAGAGCAGTGATGCCCACCCCCCAAAACAAAACAAAACAAACAAACAAACAAAGTTACAGTAGAAAAACAGCTCGGCAGGGGTAAGAGAAGTGGGCTCGGATCTGGGTATAGATTGCAGAGAGCAGCCCTTAAACACCCCAGTGTCGCCCCTCCTCGCCAGACGCCGGGAGCCTGGCCCTTGAGGGTCTTACACCGAGGCAGGTGAAGCGCTGAGGCAGGGAGTGACCCGTCCAGACCCCCTGTGCAGTGGGCAGAGGGGGATGGACTGCGGCTCGCGGGGCCAGCCTGACCCACTGGGCAGCTCCTCCCAGCCTGGCCTCAACCTGATCTGCCTCTGGCTTTGGCTGCCCGCCAGGTGACCGGCTTCTACAGGGGGCTCTCGCTGCCCGTGTGCACCGTGTCCCTGGTCTCCTCCGTGTCCTTCGGCACCTACCGCCACTGCCTGGCGCACATCTGCCGGCTCCGGTACGGCAGCCCCGACGCCAAGCCCGCCAAGGCGGACATCACCCTCTCGGGATGCGCCTCAGGCCTGGTTCGGGTGAGTGGGTGGGGAGGAGGGCGGGGCGGAGGGCACGCAGGGAGCCGGGAGGAGGGCCCAGGCTGTCATTCTGCAGAGCCCTGCCCTGTGCGGAGCCCGCGGCGGGGTTGCCCAGTGCCACCTGGTTCCATCTCCACACCTGTGGGCACCTGTGTCAGGCTGGGCACTCGGC
>PVJH01025699.1:0-31229 GCA_004026705.1 Nesogale talazaci | reverse complement strand
TCTCATTTTCAATCTCTTGAAGGAGTCACCTCAGGCAAGGTGTGGTTTCTTCCTTCAAGTTGACTCTTGTGGCATGAGTAAAAGGGAAGTGATGTATGGTTCATGGATAGTAGAAACCTTCTCAATCATTGTTCAGGCATTGGTTCCTAGAATTTGTTTCATTGCTGTTTCTTCTCATTTTTATCTTGACACTTTTTTTGTGTGGGCATCACTGCCCTCTGGTGGTCATGGGCACTACCCAGTGCTGCTCCTGACAGCCGCCGCTAGATTTGAACCACCAAGCCCATAGGCTGCAGTCCTGCACTCAACTACTTACGCCACCAGGGCTCAGCCCAATCTTGACACTTTTATACAACTCTTTAGCCATACATAATTTTTAGAACAAAGACAATAGTAAAATCATATTTGTGCCTAAGAGTATAAAACTGAAGTGCACAAAATTCAAAATGTGTCAGCGTCATTAAAATATAATACTCTAAAAATGAACAAAACTAAAACATTCTATAATTAACAATTGCAGTTCTGTGAACACTTGCACCATAATCCTGTCAACAGATTACCCTACCTATGAAAGTTTGTAAGCTAGCCACTTCATGCCTTTATCCTTTCCATTTTAGGTATTAGTGAACTCATACAATACTTGTCCTTTTGAGATTGACTTACTTTACTTGGCATAATGGTCTCCAGATCCTTCCATGTCATGCAGTATTTCAAGCTTTCATGACTGTTTTTAGACATGCATAATATTCCATGCTGTGCATGTACCATTTTTTCTTTATCTATTCTTCCACTGTTGGGCATTTGGGCTGCTCCCACTTTCTTGTTTATTGTGAACTATGTTGCTATGAACATGGGAAAGCTTAATTTCACTTGTGTTTTGTCTCTTGTTTTTTCAGGATATATGCCTGTGGTAGTTACATAATTTCATTTCAACTTGAAGATATAGAAGTGTAGGCCTGGAGTTTACCCTTTATATCAGGCCACAGACTGATGGCACCTCCCAGTGGGTATGGCCTTCTCACTAGGAGGGGCCTGAGAAACTGCCCTCTATTCTGTTTTACCTTCCTGTTGGTGTGAGCCACGCCAAGACCTTCGCAAGCCCTGTGATGCTTCCACTGCCATTGGATCCACAAGATGTTGCACCCAACAAACTGCCTGTGATCTCCCTACATTCTGCATCCTGTATGTAACCATGGGATTTGAAGAGGGATTTATGGACAATTATCACACATTATGGACTTGAGTTGGACTGGCCTGGGATGTTTTCCTGATACATAATCATATTTTGATATAAATTTCTTTCTCACGAAAGGCCTAAAACTGGTACTACTGGATCATATGGGAGTTCCATTCCAAGTTGCTTTAAGTATTGCCTTATCATTTTCCACAGTGGCTATATGTATTTACAATTCCACCAACAGTGTATACGAGTCCCAATCTCTCCACATCCTCTCCAGCATTAGTTGTTTTCTTTTTTTATAATTTTGACTAGCATTGTGAGTGTAAAGTGGTTTCTAATTGTGGTTTTTATTTGTATCTCTCTGATAGATATGAATCATGAGCATTTTTTCATGTATTTGTTAGCCATTTGTACTTCCTTTTTGGTGAATGGTCTGTTCATATCATTTTCCCATTTCTTAACTAGGTTTCTTGTTCTCGCCTTAAACTGCTGTAGAGTTATCTACATATTGGTAATTGGGCTTTTATCTGATTTATCGTTGGTAAAAAAAATTTCCAATTTGTGGGCTATTGTTTCACTCTCCTGATGAAGTTTTTAATGAACATAAACGATGTATTTTCAGCATGTCCCAGTCATCCATCTTGTCCTCTGCTTGTGTGTGCTTCCTCCGTTGTACTTGGTAATCTATATATGTCCTGCAGTAGGGCCCTTAAGTTTGTTCCATCGATGATCCTGATAGCTTTGGGATTTACATTTAGGTCTTTAATCCATTTTGAGTTTGCTTTTGTGGATGGGGAAAGGCATGGGTTTCATTTCATTCTTCTAAAATCCAGTTTATTCAATACCATTTGGTGAAAAGACTGTCTTTCTCCCACTGGCTATTTCTAGGGCCTTTGTCAAGGATTAGATGACTGCAAGCGGATTCATTATGTCTGAGTTTTCTGTTCTGATCCATTAGTCTATGTTTCTCTCTTTATACCAGGACCAGGCTATTTTGACAACTCTGGCTAAAAATATGACAGGCAGTGCAAGGCTTCTTGGTTCTTCTTTTAAAGACATTCTTTGCTTACCCTGAATCCTTTGTCTGCCTATATGAATTTTGTTATTAGGTTTTCAATTTCTTTAAATAATTTATTTTGGATTCGAATAGGTATTGCATTATATCTGCAACTTGTCATAGATCATATTGTCTGTCATGTTCATAATATCCATCTCCTATCGAACATGCGATATTCTTCCTTTTATGTAGGCCCTTTTTAGTTTCTTTCTTTCTTTTAAAATACTTTTATTGGGGTTCTTACACCTCTTAACACCTTCATACATTCCTCCAATGTGTCAAGCACATTTGCACATATGGGCCATCATCATTTTCAAAGCATTCTCTTCTCACTTGAGCCCCTGATATCTTCATTTCTTCCCCCACCTGCTCTCTCTCACAGACCCATGGTAAGTTATTTTTTCCATATCTTACATTGTCCTCTGTCACCCCTCACTCACTTTCCCATTATTGTCACCTTGTGTGGGTGTTCTAGATTGATCCTTGTGATCAACTTCCCCTTTCTCCCCCGACCCTCCCCTTCTCCTCCTGTTATCTCTACTCTCCTGGTTGGCCATGAGAAGTTTATCTACCCTGGAATTCACTGTGTTGCAGGCTCTTCTATGTAGCAGTGTGCATGCTCTGATCTAATCCATCTTTAGTTTCTTATAGTTGTGCTTTTTTTTTTTGTAGTTTGTTTGTTTATTTGTTTTTGGACATCATTGCCCTCTGGTGGTCGTGGGAACTTTTTGGTTTTTTTTATCCAAATGTCATGAGATGTTTAATGACGATTTACAAAACATTGGCTTGTCTTCCTTATTGGGTATGTTTAGAATGTGTAAGACATCGCCTGAGGATTCCTGAGCTATCACAACTGAGAAATTTTGGCCAGCTCTGAATTAGATCAGTGGGTTGGAGCCAAATAATTTCAATAGTATACTTATATTTTAAGCCCTTTACATTTGTCTATAGAAAACCAAACCAAACAGATGATTGCTTCGTGTATGATATGTGATCTCAGGTCGTGGCAGGTCAGTGGTAGAAACCTCACATCCCATGCAGCAGACTGGGCATCAGTTTCCAGCCATAGCACCTCATGCTCTTCACCACTTTTATAATGTTTTGTAGTTTTCTCTGTATAGTTAAGTTCCTAAGTAGTTCATCTTTTGTGGGGTTACGATAAATGACATTGGTTTCGCTTGTTATATAAATATCATTTTATTGGAGGTTCTTACAGCTCTTAGAACAATCCATACAGCAATTATAGCAAGTATATTAGTATATGTGTTGCCATTGTCCTTTTCTAAACATTAAATTTCTATTTGAACCCTTGGTATCAACTCCTCTTTTAACCCTCTTTCTCTCACTCTCCCACCTCATGAATTCTCCAGAAGTTATTAATTGTTATTATTTTCATATTTTGTACCAACTGCTGCTTCCTATTGTGATCATTTCCTCCTTCCTCCCCCACCGCCCCCCTACCGTCCTGGTGTTGGTACGTGCATTTCTGTTTCCACATAGTTTATCTGACCTGGATTCCATGAACTCTGTACTAGAGTACATCTTCTGGTCTAGCCAGAATTGAAAGGCAGGTTTAGGGTCATGATAGTGGGGAGGGAGGAACCCTCAAAAACCCAGAGGAATACTGTGCTTCATCAGTGCTGTACTGCACCCTGGTTAACTCAACCTTTCTTGTGACCCTTGTGTGCCCCTATAGCCTAAAGAAGAGTCCTGGGTCTCTGCTCTGAAACCCCCCTCCTTCTCAACAATATGGTTTTTGTTTGTTTGTTTGTTTTAGGTCTTCTGATGTCTGTTACCCGATCCTGTTAACATGTCAAGATTTCACAGGCTGGTGTGAAATTAAATTGGTCTATAATTTTCCATCTTTGTGGGGTCTTTGCCTAATTTGGGTATCAGTGCTATGCTGAGTTCATAGAATGAGTTTTGTTGTCTTTTTCTATGTTTTAGAAGAGTTTTTGTTGTATTGTATGTGTCATCTGCTCTGATTGGTAGAATTCCTCTGTGAAACTGTCTGGTCCTAGAGTTTTCTTGATTGGTAATTTCTTAATGACCAGCTATATTTCTTCTTTTGTCATGGATCTGTTGAGTTTTTCAATATCTGCGTTAACTTGAGTGGGTGATAAGGATCTAGGTATCTGTCCATTTCTTCTAGATTGTCAAATTTGTTTGAGTAGTTTTCCATAGTAGTATGCCATTATTCTTTCTATTTCAATTGGATCCGTTGCAGTGTCACTGTTTTCACTTCTTATTCTGGGTACCTGCACCTTTTCTATTTTTCCTTTGTTAAATTGCCCAGGTCTCTCTATTTTGTTAATCTTTTTAAAGAACCAGCTTCTTGTTGATTTTCCCATTAATTTTGTTTTGTTTTGCATATCATTTATGTCTGCTTTGACCCCTATAGTTTCTTTAGTTCCTTTATTGGAGGAATTGTTGTTGCCCTTGTAGTTTTTGGAAATGTTGTGTTATGTTGTCAATTTTATATTATTCTTCTTTTTGCATGTATGTGTTGATGGCTATACACTGACTCTGATTACTGCTTTCCGGGTCTCAAAAGTTTTGATATCTTTTGGTACCATTCTCATTTGCTTCAAGGAATTTAAAATTTTCATCCTTTATTTGCTTTATTACCCAGTCAGTTTTGAGTATTATGTTGTTCAACCTCCATATGAGCACATTGTATCATTGATTTCTATTTTGATAGCTTTGTGGTCTGAGGCAATGGATTGTTGGACCTCACTTTTATAAACAATTTTTAGGTATGCTTTGTGGCCTGGTATATGGTTTATTCTTGAGTCTGTTTCATGTGTGTTGGAGAAGAACGTATACTGTTGTTTTTGTGAAGTAGTTCAGTATAGGTCTACAAGGTTGTTTTTATTGATGTATTATTGAACGTTTTTTGTCTTTGTTTTTCCCCCTTGATATTCTGTCTTTCTTTGAGAGTAGTGTATTAAAGTCCCCTGTCATTGTCAATGTGTCTATATATTTTTTTTAGTTTTGTGAGGGTTTGATTGATATATTCCAAGGGTCTTTCATTGGATGCATATAAATTTATTATAGTTATGGGTTCCTGAACTATTGTTCCCTTTATCATTTTATAGTGTATGTTTCTTATTATCTTGCTTGTTGTTTTGAAGTCTATCCTCTTGGAGATTAATATTGCTATTTCTGCTTTCTTTGGGTTGCTGTTTTCTTGGTATGCTTTTGCACAGGCTCTGATTTCTGATCTGTTTATGTCTGTGTGAGGTGTGCTTCTTGTAGGCAGCATATTGATGAATTTTGTTTTCTTATTCATATTAACACTCTTCGTCTCTTTTACTGGTACATTTAGTCCATTAGCATTCAGTGAAATTTTTATATGTATGTATTTGTTACTGACAGTTTGCTTTATATTTTTGTTTGTGGATTATTTGCCTCTCTGTTCTTTCTGTGTTATTTCCTTGATTTGGGTGTTGCTGTGTGTGCTGATTTTTTTTCTTGAGGAATTGACTTGTATGTTGGTTTCAGGTTTGTGTGTTGTTGCTGTTGGGTTTTTTTGCCAACAACAAAAAAATGCTGTACTGGCAAAAATTGCTTAGTGCATTGAGTGTTTTTTTTTTGTAGTGATAGTCTTATTTTCATGAATTCTTTCTGTTCCTCCTATTGGAATAATTTTATTTCTTCATTATATTCGAGTGATAATTTTTCTGGATAGAGGATTCTAGATTGATCATTTACCCCCCTCCAGTACTCTAGATACAACACTCCATTGCTTTCTTCCCTGAGTGATTTCTGCTGAGAAATCCTACATCATTCTAATTACTGATCCTTTGTAGGTAATTTGTTTTCTGGCTGCTCTTAGAATTTTCTCATGGTCGTTGATGTTAGACATCTTCACTACAATATGCTGTAGAGTGTTCCTTTTGGAATCTTAGTTGCAGTTCTTTGGATTTCCTGAGTAATTAATTATCTCTTACATTTCTAGACCTTGTGTTAACTTCTCACACAGGAGCTCTTGAACTATTCTCTGTGCAGATTTTTTTTCTTCTTCCTCTTCTGAAATCCCTACAAAATTAAAATTGTTCCACTTAATTGAACCCCACACTGTTCTCAGGCTTCTCTTGGTGTCCTCTGCATTTTTTTTTTTTTTGGCTATTTGTTCTTCTGTTAAATTGGATTGTCTTTTGTATCATTAATTTGGGTTTTCATGTTTTTGGTTATGTTTCTCTGTTCTTTAATAGCAGTGGCTCTCAACCTGTGAGTCAGGACCCTTTTGGGGGTTGCACAACTCTTTCACAGGGTCACCTGATTCATAACAGTAGCAAAATTACAGTTATGAAGTAGCAATGATAATAATTTTATGGTATGGGGTCACCACAACATGAGGAACTGTATTACATTAGGAAGGTTGAAAACCACTGTTTTGTAGCTTCATGCTATTTCTTTATAATGTTGTTTAATTCTGCTATTGTATGTTTGATTTTTGTGTTTCTGTTGGAGTTTATCTAGGGAGGGTCCCAACTTTTCTATTGCTTCACTTTTTCTCTCAGACTCTACTTTTAACTATTGCACGGGTGCAGTTATTTTTTAAAATTATTTTTCTGATAATTCTATAGCCCATTCAATTTCAGACATCACATTTAAGTCTGATTGGCATTCGGTTATTTGTTTCTGTTTCTCTCGGTTGTGTGTGTGTGCGTTATCTTCAGTTTTTTTCCTTGAAATCTTGCAATTGTTATTAGAGGTGTTAGGTAGATGATATTCTATGGAAGTAGCTAACTCTGTTGGGTGGTGCAGTGTAGAGATGATGTGCAGTGTGTTAAGATTAGGGAGTGATCATAAAATGGAGGAGGAAGTGTTAGGAGAGGGAGAGGGCAAGGAGCAATTGGGAAAAAATGAGGAGGAATTCATTAGTGTTATTTGAGAGACTAGGAAGGGAGATTAGGCCCTCCAAATTCCTGATTTGTAATGATGTAGGAATGGGTACTAATATTTTGTAGGGAAGAAATTTTTTAAAGATGTAAGGATAGTGTTGGTTTTGTTTTATCAGGATATGAAGGAAAGAAAAGGTTTGATGAGAAGAAAAGTGAAACTAAAAGGTAGCTTAATAGTGTTATTAAGTAAAACCTTAGATATTTAGATTAAAGAAAGGAAAATTAAGGGAAAGGGCATGGGGCGCACATTTGAAGAAGAATAATAGGAGCAATAATATTAAAGTAAGATGCAGGAGAGCTGTTCGTGTGTCTGTTTGGACTTCAAGCTTTGTCCAGGAACTTCATCTCTGTTGTAGATGCGAGCTTCTGGGTTGATGGTTATGCTAAGGGACTAGGAAATAAACAAAAGTTGGAATGAAAGAAGTAAAACACTTAATAATATTTACCCCGGTCCTTACCTATACCTACAAATGGGGAAGTCCTGATTCAGGATGAATTATAAAAATAATGCACAACTTTGTAAAGAGGGGGAGAGTATAGGAGTGATACAAGTCAGAGCAACAACAATATCATCAAAAAGAGTCTCTGGGTCACACAACTTGCCCCTGGTGGTGGTGTGTGTGTGGGCTGGGGTGGGGAATCAGTACTGTGTGCAATAGCAGTCTTTTACACATTTGGGGACATTATCTGGTAGTATGATGCTTTACTACTTTGTGATTTTGTAGGGTGTCTGAATAGGGTTGACATTAAGGTGAGGGGAATGATTTTAGTGTCTGGTATGGTGGCAGGTCCTGTATTTTTGGGGATTGAAGTCAATTATCTTGAGAGAATAGACCTTTGGTGAATCTGGTCAGAAGGTATGGGGTTTGCTTTTATGATGGGGGTGACCAAGTGGGTGTGGAGAATGGGGTCTGTACCTACCATCTACCTAGATAGACTAAGAAAGCAATGACCTGCTCAGAGGGCAGGTGGCTTCTTTGAGGGCTGGGTAGCCAAGTATGTGGACCTTGAGAGGACCTGGGCTCCCAGGTTTGTGTCTCAAACCTAATCTCCCTGCCTGTAGCTTCTTAAAACTTCTGTCCTGGTAAAACCTGCTGCCACTTTGCCTTGTTTTGCTATGCTAATACTTTGTTATGAACTAGGTGTGTGATTCTGCATTCCAGAGAAGTTTAAGACGTGAAAAAAAAAAAAAAAGAAAACCTGAGAGTGGCCACAATTTTTAAGGTGGTGGCTTCTTTTGGTGTCTTGGCAAGGGTGTGTGTGTGTGTGCCTAATGAGGGGGGATTAGATTTGTCCAGGGGGGCTGGAGCTCGCTGGCCTTGTGTTCTCTATGCCTGCTTTGGGCTGCACTGTTAACTCACCTCTGTGTGGTTCAGTAGGGTGTGTGGTTCCCTCTATGGGGAGCCAGAGCCAGGGCTGTGGGTTATCCAGAGTGGCTCTTCTGGCCTGTGTGGAGAGCCAAAGCTGTTTATCTTTGTACCTGACATGGGCTGCTGCCTTAGACTTACTAACCTATAGCTCTATCCCTCCTCCCCAGTAGCTAGGTCCTTGATCTGCAGACCCAGGAATCTGTGCTCAGCCAGCGGAATACTGCGGGGAGATGACCAAGGGGATTCTGATCAGCTGGCTTCACTGTTCTGTAATTTTAATAAATCTATGTCTACTTATTTTTGTGCTAAAAATAATCCTGTGGTCTGAAAGTGTAGCATATCCTGCTCAATGGCTTCTTAAGCACGCTTCTCCGTGGGGTTCCTTCTGTGTGTGCTGTTAGGTTGCTCTCTTGTCCAGAAGTGTGTATTGCAACTCTTTAAGACAGAGTAGAATTGCCTCTGCAGGTTTACAAGACTGTAACTGTTTTTTTCCCCCTTTTTTTGTCCAGTGATTTTATTGGGGGCTCTTACAGCTCTTATAACATTCCATACATCATTTGTATCAAGCATATTTGTACACATGTTGCCATCTTCATTTCCAAATATTTTCCACTTGAGCCCTTGGTATAAGCTCTTTATCGCCCCTCCTTTTTAAAAATAAATCATTTAATTGGGGACTCATACACCTCCCATCATGATCCATACATGCACCAAAGTATGCAGACTACATTTTCACATTTGTTGCCATCAGCACTCTCAAAACATCCTCCCTCCACTTAGGCCCCCAGTACAAGCTCCCCATATTTCCTATCTCCCCCCCCCCCACAAACCCTTAATAATTTACAAATTGTTATTACTTTTTCATATGTATACTGTCCAACGTATCCCTTTACTCACTTCCCTGTTGTCCCTACCATGGAGAGGAGGTTATATGTAGATTCCTGATAGCGGTCCCCACTTTTCTAGTCCACCATCCCTTCACCCTTCCAGTATCACCACTTCCAGCACTAGTCCTGAAGGGTCATCTATCTTAAATTCCCCATGTTTCCAACTCCAGTGTACATTCCCTGGTCTAGCTGGATCTATGTGGTAGAATTGGGACATGATGGTGGGTGGGAGGAAGCATTTGAGAACTAGAGAAGAGTTGCATATTTCATTGTTACTACACTGTACCTTGACTGGCTAATCTCCTCACTGTAACCCCTCTGTAAGAGGATGTCGTCTCACTTCTTGATGGACTTTGGATCCCCAATCTGCACTTCCCCTCATTTATTTTTTATTTCATTTTTTTTGTTTTTGGGGCATCATTGCTCTCTGGTAGTGGGAGTAGGAGGTCCAGCCTTGCTGCTGGATTTGAACCTCCAACCCAGTGGGCCGCAGTCCCGCGCACAACCATTACGCCACTGGGGCTCAGCCCACTCCTCCTTATTTACAATGATATAATTTTTAGTTCTTTCTTTGATGCCTGATCCCAAATCCCTTTGACACCTCATGGTCGCACAGGTAACTTTTTATGGGAATAGAAAGTCTCATCTTTCTCCCATGGAGTGGCTGATGGTTTCGAACTGCTGACTTTGCAGCTGATGGGTAGCCCAATACATTATCCGGACTTTTTGTCAGGCTATTTTTAGTACTGTTTAGAGCAACAGTTCTCAACTTGTGGGTCACAATCCCTTTAGAGGTCCAATAACCCTTTCACAGGGATCACTTAAGACCATCGGAAAACACATATTTCCCATGGCCTTAAGAACTGAGATACCGCTCCTCTGTCCATCTCTAGGCAGCTCCACCCACATGCAGGCATGCCCACATATGAATACCTAGCATGAAGACGATTATCCACGCTACACCATGCTTCAAGACAAAATCTCATTCATTTGTAATTAGAAATAAATATTTCACAACATATAATTAAGTATTATTTTTGTGATTAATCACTGTGCTTTAATTTTCTCCAATTTGTGACAATGAAAATATGCCCTGCATATCAGATATTTACATGATGATACATAATAGTAGCAAAATTACAGTTATGAAGTAACAATGAAAATAATTTCATGGTTGGGGTCACCACAACATAGGGGACTATATTAAGGGGTCACAGCATTCAGAAGGTTGAGAACCACTGGCAGAGATTAGGGAGAGCAAGCTTCCTACTCCTCTCCCCCATCTCCTTATTCAATAATATATTAGCTATTTGGGATCTCTTACCTTTCTTTTTTCCTAGTTGAATGGATAAGTTTTATAATCATGTAAATGGAAACCCTTGTCTTGGGGGGAAGTAGGGAGGACCAAGTAGCCAGAGCCAGAATACCAGCAACTCTTAGGAAGACATGGCTAGGTTATGTTATTGGAAAGTATGAGACAAGAGCCCCCGTGTCAGAGAAGAGCTTGGCGAGGTGGTGTTCTCTCTGCTTGTCTCCCTTAGAGGTGAGCTCAGACCACTCAACATCTCACTGTCTTGCAGATGGACTCCTTCGTGGGCAAGGAAGAAGACTGTCTTTCCTGCAGAGTTTTGTAGGCATATGAGAGCAGGTCTTGGAAGCTAGCAGTTCGGGGACCCATAATGGGCAGTCTGAAGTGCATGCTCTCTGTCTGGAGGTTGTGTTGGGGAGGCTTGGCTTCATTCTCTGCTCTTGGTGGGTGAAGACCCATCATCCTGTGATTCATAAAATTCTCAAAGGATAGTTTCAGCTCATCTGGGATGAGCACAGTTCTTGGCTGTAGCCTTCTGATGTCTCGCCATGTAGGACACATCCTCTTGGTTCTGAGCAGCACAGGTTGGCTGTGGCTCCTTCTCCCCTTAGTGAAGCCATTCAGAACGTGAAAGAAAAATGGCAAATTCATCTCCTTCTTGGATGAAATCAGAAAAGAGCTGAGGCCTGAGGAGACCTTCTTGATGGCCATGATCTCAACAGCCAGGTTCATGTACAACATGGGCAGGAAGCCAGGAGCCTGAGAGCGCGGGAGTAAGCCTGGGCCCTGAGCCAGAGGGGCCGGCAGGAGGGAGAGCTCGCCTCTTACCTTTTTATATATAATTTGTGATTAGTTTTTCCATTTCAGTAAATAATGTTTGGGATTGGATGTATCTATAATCTATTTAGGTAGCTTTCACATTTTTATAATGTTAAATATTCTAGCCCATGAACGGAAATCGTTTTCCATTATGTTAACTTGCTAACATAACTTGTTATATTTTTCATTGCATATGTCTTTTGCATCCTTGGTTAGGTTTAATCCTAAGTATCTTATCATTTGGTTTCTTGATTTCCTTCTGGGACATCTTCCTGCTAGTGTAAAGTTGCTCAACTAAAATTCATAAGCTTTTTTGTGGATTCTCTTGAATGCATAGAATAATATGAACTTAAAATAGGAATATTTTTACTTCTTTTTTTATTTCTCAAGGACCCACTGCTAGTGAGTAGCATTTCAGCACATAGTTGAGTAGTATTTCAACACATAGTAAACCTATATTGGGTTTCTAAGGCCATAAGTCTCTATGGGAGAAAACAGCCTCATCTTTCTCCCACAAAATGGCTGGTGTATTTGAATTGCTGACTTTGTAGCTAGCAACTCAACATCTCACACACATGGCACTATCCAAAAACAAACAAGTTGATGCAGAATCAGAGTCACCCTATAGGACAATCATAGAATTGCCTCTGTGCATTTCCACACTGTAACATTTATTTATTTATTTATCTATCTATTTTAAAATCATTTTCCTGGTGGCTAATCCAACTCTCCCCACCCCTACCCCCAGTCCCTGGCTCACACAACTCTTATCACAAGCCATGCACCCCTTCATTGTATGTCAAGCACATTTGTACATTTGCTACCCTCATCATTCTCAAAACATTTATTTTCGCTTAAACCCTTGGTATCAGCTCCTAGTTTTCCCCCCTTCCTCATGAAACCTTGATAATTTATAAATTGTAATTATTTTGTCTGATGTCTCCCTTTACTCAATTCCCCGCTGTCCGTAACCCAGGGAGGAGGTTATACTCCCTTTCTACCAGACCTTCCCTCCCTGCTTCCAGTATTCCCACTCTCACCACTGGTCCTGAAGGCATCAACTCTTTAAAGCAAGAGAAGGCACAGAGCATCTAGAGGTTTTGAACTGCTGACTTTGGGTTTTGCAGCCCAATACATAGCCACTTACTCCACCAGGGTTCCCACACAGCACTATCGGGATTCCTTAATTTTATTTGGATATCCTTTATATCTCTCTCTTGCCTTATTGCCCTGGCTAAACTATCTAGTACAATAGTAAATAAAAGTGTGATAATGACCATCCTGGTCTTAGTTCCAATTTCAAGGGGAAGGATTTCAGGTTTCCTTCACTGAGAAAGTTGTTAGCAGTTGGTTATGAATATATCCTCTCAATTATGCTATGAAATTTCTTTTCTGTTTCTATATTTCTGAAAGTTTTTAATGTATGAAGCACTCTTAATCAAAATATTTTCTCTTTATCACCATGGATAAAAAAACCCTGACATTTTAATGGGTAAAAAGTGGGTTGAAAAGAGCATGAATGTATTCTCTATATTTGTATATATACTTGTTAATTCAGTTTTTTAGAAAGCCAAAATGGCCTTGAAAAGATGTCTTTTGAAATATTGACAATTGCTTATAGAAGATGAAATGTTGGTTTCTTCCTCAGAATAGACTTTGTTTGATTTTTGTGATAAGATGTATTATCTTTGTAATCAGATAAAAATAAAATGAAAGGTATGGTGTTTTGTTGTTTTTCAGTAACATAACCTAAACAGAAATCTACATGTTGATTTTGATCATGTCAACTGACTTGGGATTGTGTTCCAACAACACATCATGATGACTTTCTTCCTTTTCTTTTTCCTTGTTTGTTACTCAGAAGTATTTCTTCATTCTTCATTCTGTGACTCACTCAAGAAGACATTAACACTGATGTTTTGAAAGACCTTTCCATGAAGTGGAAAGAATACCAATGTTCACTCCAGTAAGAGGTGTGCATTTAGAATTACCTTGCTTCATCAATAATAATGAGATTGCATAAATTTTCTACTGTTCCACTAGGGTGTGGTTAGCCGGAAAGAACTGGCCAGCACTAGGCAAATACTAGCTCGTATCAAATACTAGCTCAAGGGCCAATGACACATGACAAACAAAACATACTTCAACATTCTTTTGCTGATATTGCGTAGTATAATTGCAGCAGAAAGATTCCTGCGGTCACATGGGTTGGCTCAAGTCATCCACAGGTAGAAGATACGTCCATGGAGGGTTCATTGCATGCTTTGTGCTCACCAACATTTCACAACCAATTCTGTTATTCACTTCTCCTTCTATCAGATTTTAATATATACCAAAAGGAGCTTTGTCTTGGTCCAGCCATTTGCTTTTTTATGAAGTTTAGCAAGCATTATGTAGTTGGAATCATACAGCAGTCTTGAGAGTTGGGCAGAACAGGACTTTATTTTACAATGACAATGAAACTCTTGAGTCACAAAAAAGAAAAAGATTCTTGGCTGGAGGCAGAGCGCATCCAGGTCTAGAATCTAGGTCCTACGTTCACTGTTTGTGGTTTTTTTCCCTCGGTGACTTCACAGTGCTCCAGAAAGTCATATATAAGGAGGCCAATCGCTACATCTCCTTTCAGAGTGTTCTGATGGAGCACGCACTTGTAAATTCGGAGACTGCAAACACACACACATTTGTAATCATACAGATGCACAGGGACTTAAACAAAATTTTCAAGAATAAAGACATATATATATATATATATATATATATATATATATATTTTTTTTTTTACCAGAAAATGACCCAGGTTTAGTCTAGTCTAGCCTGTCCCGGCTCATTTTATTCTCTCCCAAGGAGGTGGGAGTGGGACAAGGCGGACTCATGCCACGGTAAGTAGTTTCTCAACACCAGGGAATGTCTTCTAACTGACTTTGCACAGTGCACAGCATGAGATGGTTATTGGACGTATATGTGATTTGGTCTCAAAGAGATCATGGCCTGTTTAAAACATACTGCAAGTAATGTCTGCCTCAAGAAAAGAATGGTTGGAACAGAGTAGATTACAGGCAGTGGTGGGAATATGCCTCCAGGAAACTGCCAGATTCTTCTCCTTTGTACCTGTTTTTTGGGTCTACTTATTATTCCCTTGTATTGAGTATTTCACCACCTTAGCAATCTACTTCTGGAAGATTTGGTACTGAAAACACTATGAAACATAGTTCTACTTTGACATAGAGAGAGTTGTCATGATTTGAATTTCACCCAAATTTGAATTTTGCTTGCTTGTTTCTCCTTCGTAAATGGAAACATGTGAATGTACTGGAAAGATTGAAGTCCACTGCATGCCTGCTTCATAACAATCCACATGGCAGACGATAGGTGACCTTACTTGTCTTTCAGGAGTTCTGAGTTGAGGGAAAAGCTAGACTATATCCTGGCTGTAAATATGTTGTTGCATAGTTGAGGATCTGCACTGTGGTCCTTTGCCATGGTCAATGGTCTCCAGGCTCTGTGGAGTCAGAATAGGATACCAGAAGTCAGAGGAGGAATTATAGTGAGGCTGCTTCCCGGAAAAGACACCATCTGGCTTTCTGCAGGACCCTTTTCATGTCATAATCCCTTTGCAATCTTATAAACATCAGGAACTCTCTCCTAATAAAAAAACCAGATGTGCACATGCAAAAAAATCTTTTAGTAGGGCTCCTACTGTTGTGTAGACTGACAAGACCCAACCCTATGGGTCAAACATGAGATTGGAGATTCCTACTGACTCATGTGGCTGCAGGTGTTGATAAACTAAAGAGCCATAGATCCGAGGCAGGCTACTGGTTCACAGTCTGCAATAGCTAATAAATCTCAGATGGCAGGGGGGCTGATGGTTCAAGTCCCAAGCACTGGAGTTCAAGTGAAGTTCAATGAAGTTCTAGAGTGCTCAATGAAGTTCTAGTATGAGCAAATAGAGATTTTTGTATTTATCGGCTATAGACCTTACATCAAGGAAGCTATTGTTTAATTGATTGATTGCAGATTTCAACTCAGAAGGAACTACATTGTATCAGATATCATCTTGGATTTAATGGCATCATTACAAGTCTGTCAAGCCACTGAAAATCATGGCCCAACCAAGTTGAGATAAGCATAACAACCACAGTTCATGCCCTGTCTCATTGGTATTTGTGCACAACTCCTTAAACCATACAAAGGGGCTTCAACAAGTTTGTGGAAAATTTCTAGTATCTTTTAATTCCATTTTTCCACAAAATTTTGAAATTTTTTGTACACAATTTCTAGCTACATATGTGACACAATTGACATGTAGATAGGCAAAAATATACAAACATTATTTATATCTTATATTTTGTAAGTGAAAGAAACAAAAATATTTGGTGCATACATATGAAAAAGAAGTAATTATAACCATTAGAATCCTCATTTCTGTAACTGGTCACATGCTCATAGCTGATATTTGAAACTTTTTTCTTCCCTCACCCATTTCTATTTCATTTGCTCTCAGAAAGTACTTGAGCCAGTCATAGATCTTTGCTTAGTGGGGGACCCAAACTTTTATTCCTGAAAGGTCTAGTCCATTAGTAGCTGTGTCAGTCACGTACTCTGGTGCCAATTTGACTAAAGTTTAGAGGTGGAGTCTATCCTGTAAATCTGGAGATAGCCAAGGAGACCTCTGTGTGGACATGGCTTTCTCTGAGAATTCTGGGAAATCTCATGGTACTGGAAGTGAGAAACTATAGATTCAGTTCCAGGAGATGCTTGATGGACAAGACAACATGGCAGCCTAGACCTTCAGTCCTAGGAACTCCAAGAGCTGGAGGAGGAGTCACATGGGCTTACCCTGATGGAACCAGACCTCTGAAGCCAGACAAGTCTCAGAAAGACCCCTTCCAGCACTGAGATGCTTCTACCACCAATTTTTACTGCTGATGGGCCCTGAGCCCTGGAAATGAGGAGCCATGGAGAGACCCCTGCCAGAGCTAGGATGCATCTACTGCCACTGGATACACAAGACTCTGCATGCACTGGTCTGTGATTGTTCTAGTGTTATTGCACGTGCTTCATGAGTCGGAAGGAGACTTAATAGATTGGTATCAGACATATGGGCTAATATCAGACTTAGGACCTTGGACTGGACTGGGTTGGGGTGCTTTCTCAATGTTCCATTCCTCTTGTATATAAACCTTTCTTTTTTATTTGTATGCATGTTTATGAATTTATTCCTCTAGTCTACCCTGACTAACACAGTAGTTTTGTTAGAATGGAGTTGCTTTCCTTTCTCATTGATTTTATGCCCAGGACAGGGCAGCATGAAGAGATATAGACTCCTGGATTCCATACACAATCTTCTTCACATCTATTGCAGAAAATTAATCCACTTTCTCTTTGACATTTAGGAGGAATCACATCTGCCTATATCATAACTCTTTACCACATGGCCTTCATACATTTTGGAACTAAGCCCTTTAGACCCTTAAGAACCTAGGTTTGTGAGGCAGAAAGCAATACTTTTTTATAGGGATTACTAGGGGAAAACGTGTTTAATGTCACTCTTATTTCCCCTCCCTGGTTCCTCTTGCATTTATAAACCCTGGATATTAGAGGAGCAGCATGAAATACTAAATTATGATTTTGGTAGATACAGCCTTGTGGAGAATACTGCCCAGTCCTGCCACTATTGACACCTGACATGTGCTGCAATTATGTCTTTTTAAGGCCATTTGTGGCAGTCGTGTGCTGATGTTAATTTCATGATTGAGATGTAGGGGGGGAGTCTAGCCTGTTAATCTGGAGATAGTCATTGAGTAGCCAATGAAGCCTCTGTGTGGGCATGGTTTTTCTCCTGATACAGCTGGGAAATCTCGCGATATTTCCCCTGTGAAGATGAGAAGCTATCTCCCCAGTTGTTGGGAGTTAGTCTCAGAGGTGATTAATCACGGACAAAACAAGATGGCAGTGTCTGAGAAGCTGCAGGAGCCGGAGGAGAAGACACATGGCTTTGCCCTGATGGAGCCAGACCTCTGAAGCTGGAGAGGCCACGTGGAGAGCCCGGCCAGTGCTGAGTTGCTTGTACCACCTCTAGATGCTGTTGCTGCACCCTGAGCCCTGGAAGTGAGGAGCCCTGGGGAGACCCCTGCCGGTGCTGGGACTCTGCACCCACTGACCTGTGACGCCGTGAGTTGGATGGAGACTTTATAGACTGATATCGGGCATATGGGCTAGTATCGGATTTGTGACTTTGAACTGGACTCAGCTGGGATGCTTTCTCAATGTCCCATTCCTCTAGTATATAAACTGTACCTTTATATCTATATGCGTGTCTATGGATTTGTTTCTCTAGTTTACCTGGACTAACACACCATTTGATTGATCTATCAAACTAGCCGATTCAAGGTGCTGGAAAACATGGTAAGACAAGTGAATTCCATGAATGTGTACCCATTGTTACTCTTCACTTGCTGTGAAGTGCGCTCCTTGATTTGAAGTCAGGTTTGTGGGATACCATGGCAGGGAATCAAGTGATGTGTGTGGAACACCATGACAGTTTGTGGGATACCATGGCATTCTGGGGATCCTAGCATGATAGTTTCAGCAGAGTCATTGTGTGCCAGGAAGGCACATTAAGATCCACAGTAAATACAAGTGTCATAGATGGCAATGAAACACTGTCCTCTCCATGATGGAAGTAGCCTAATGGAATAATCCTGTGACCAGGTTGCAGGGAAATCACCCCAAGGAATGATTCCGAACTGTGGACTTAGCATAGGTCCCTGGCAAACTCAGTTCAGACACTCTGCAGTGCCTATAGCAAATTAGCCAGGAAAAGTGGAAGCTCAGTTACATAGCTTTCATTCCCATCATCATGGCCAGTTTATTCATGGGTTCATTTGGGCATTGATAAGAGTGGCTGTGGAAAGAGGATGCCTGGTTTTCCAAGAATCTGTGATTCTATCTACATAATTGCTAATAGATGCCACTGATTAGGTCATCATGTGGTGAGAATTCTCATGGGATACAACTGTTTTCACTTCTTTGATGCCTTCACAGGTTATTTAAAGAATTATTCTACATACCTCTTTGTCACCAATGTTTCCATCTTGTTCTTTCCAAGTCCCACACCATCAAGCCAAACCCAGGCCATGAGTTAGTATGCAATCACAAATTCATCTATTCTTCCTGCAAGCAAAGGAAATGGCGAGACGCACTGCTTAAATCCTGCTTATTTGGAGAATTTTCTTTCACCGCTGTCCTTCAGGGAGGTCTCAGGAAAGGATGGCAGTGCTTTCACTGTCCACCTTTGAGTGGAAACACCTGTGAGTCACGCACGGGTTTTCTCTTCCCCAATCAACTTATCACAAGGAATTCTCCATGAGGCCACAGGTGTAAACTAAGAGAGCAGATCATAAGACAGGAGTGGAGACCCTGGCTTTTGGACCAGTTCCCCATGTCATTGACTTGTGCCTTTAAGTCCAGCTTGATTCTGAACTTGAATATGGCACTTTCATTCAATGAAGACATACTTTTGTGCGCTTACACTCCATGGATCACTCCACATACAGTTTACTATGGGAATTTCAGGTCACATCGTGATGTTGTGGCTCATGGCTAAGTATTCAATCTCTTCTAAGACCCATAACAAGTCAAAAACTCTTCCTCAATCAAAGGTTAGTTATCTGGAGAGGAGGGCAGGATTTTGTTTCAAAATCCTAAGGTTTCAGGCTGTGCCCCAGTGGCATAGTGGTTGTGCATGGACTGTGGCCCACTTGGTTGGAGGTTCAAATCCAGCAGCAAGGCTGGGCCTCCTACTCCCACTACCAGAAGGCACTGATGCCCCCCCCCAAAAAACAAACAAACAAACAAATCCTAGGGTTTTATGTTATGATTCACCAATAACTCCTCTCAATTGCATCTCTATTGCCACTTACATCTTAAGCATTGTTGGATCATCCAGGTCAATAGCACCAATATTAGTGTAGCTTACACAGAAGCCTGAATTTTTTGCATAGACTTCTCTTGTTCTGGGAGTCACTTAAAACTAGTAAAGTTGCCAGGCACTGGTTGAAATAGGCTGGAATAACACACCCACATTCGGGAGGTATTTACTACTTCCAACCTCCAAAGAGGACCATCGATATCATGCTCCCCTAGTAGTTGTGAGAAGGACCAATGAATTATCTTTTAATAAGGATATTTTGGAGGGCTGAGCCCCAGTGGCATAGTGGTTGAATGCGGGACTGCGGCCCATGGGCTTGGTGTTTCAATTCCAGCAGCGGCTCTCCAGGAGCAAGGTTGGGTAGCTCCCATGACCACCGGAGGGCAGTGATAAACACCCCCCCCCCAAAAAAAAAAAAGAAAGGATATTTTGGTATGTCCAACACCATTAGAAATTTCACTGAGGTGAAAATTGTCTGAATTTATGTCAGGTTAGTACCCCACCTTCTATAATGTAAATATCTTATCATTAAGTCTAGAGTCACAGATCGTTTTTTCCTTATAGAATCCAATCAGCAATATGTCATCAATGTTGTTGAGTAAATTATTATATAGGGCTGATGGGTGTATATATCTTGAAGTAGAGTCATGCAGGTTTATTGCTGGCCTTGCCAGTTGAAGTCTATTTCTGGTAATCCTTTAAAACCATAATAAAGAAAAAAAAATCTATCTGATCAAAAGCTACATACCAGGACCAAGGAGATGTCTTACTTTTTCCAATCAACAAAAGTCCTAGAGCAGCAGCTGCAACTGGAGTCGCACCTGGTTAAGTTTAACATAATCAGCTGTCACTCTCCAAGAGCTACCCTGTATAGGTCAAATAGGTGAATTAAATGAGAATGTTATGGGAATCATATCCTTCGAGCTCATGATGGCAGATGACATTGATTTAAGCAATCTTCCTAGGAATGAAATATTGCTTTAAGTTTAAGATTTTCCTAAGCAGATACAGTTCTAATTGGTTCCATTTGACTTTCAATAACCTTTAATCCGTATGATAGAGATTCAGTGTGTGGACTTCCTGAGAGTTGCTGTCTATTCCAGTGATGCATTGGAGTGAGCTTGTGTCAAAAACTCCATTAATAACTTGGTCCATTAATAACTATGCTCCCTTTCTGATTGGTGGGCCTCAGTGACATTTTGAGTGTTTTGGAATTAGTGTCAATTAAGAGACAGTGTCTAGTAATCCCAGAAAAATCTGGTGATTTCCCCTAATGAACAGTCACTCATGGAACAGACTTGAGGAAATATTAATAGTTTGAAGTTTTGGTGGTATAGTGAAATCTTTCTTCAATGAGACCAAGCATTCCTGGGTATTGATTGAGGGACCATGGTTTTCTATTCTGGTGATTAAAATTAGATTGGCTTTCAATTGATGTAGAATTCTCCTGCTTGTAGAGATCAAGTAGGTATTTAGTCTATTTCCCATCTATTTCATGCCAATGGATACTATACCTAAGTAGTCAATGTCTTATGTCCATATGTCCTTATTGCTACTTTGATGCAGATGTCCATTATGGTAATCATGACCAACTCATCTTTGTCAATTAAGTGCTGCCATTTGACTACTGCCACACATGGATCCAAGCAACCTCATTGTGAGGTGGATTAATTTAATTAAAGAAGCTCCCACTCTTACATATGACTCACATAAAACAATAATTATAACAGTATTCAAGCATGCTGGGGATCCCTTCACAAATTTGTTCCTCATTGTTGTCCTCAAAGTTCTGTACTTTCTGCCATCATGTGTGGGTCTAAAGGTGTAACCTGATAAATCCATTCTTAGATTCCAATTGTTCAAAGCCTTTGGATACATTCTTGCATAGCATACCATGATAGGTATGGTACTTATCAGGCAAACCTGGACTAATCGCATCAAAAACTTGGGAATAAAAGACTTGGCTCTGTTGGTAGGAATTATTCAATGAAATTTTGGAGTGAAATGTCAGCAGAATCCTGCTTCTGTCTATATGTTTCTGTGTTGGCCTGGGTTGACTAGAGAAACAAATTCAGAGACACTCATATGTATAAGAGAGAACTTTATGTCAAAGAGCAATTGTACATTAAGAAAACATCCCACTCCATTCCAGATTAAGTTCATAAATCTGATTACTCTGCATGACTGTTACCAGTCTAATTCTTCTTTAGACACACACCAAATGAAATGATGCTGAATGCAGGAAGAAAGATCACAGATCAGTGGGTGGAAAGTCTTGGGAATCCAGTGGCAGTGGAAGCATCTCAGCACTGGCAGGGGTCTCCATGTGGTTCCTTCAGCTCCAGGGCTCTAACATAGCTCCACGTGTCTTGTCTGTAGTAATGACCGAGTGATAAAATGTTCCACCTTCAATGAGCTGTTTATCGTGTTAGTGCCTCCAAATGAAGTCATCACGCTGCGACCTGATTGGAAGACTATATAATCCATGTCATTCACTCTTAAGTCTCAAATTGAGAGCAGGTAATGTAATTACCATAATCCCCATCCCAAATTTCAGGATCTCATTTCTTCTCAGTCAATGCCTCCAATTTTAACTTCAGATGCCATCCAAGACTGGGCATTCAAATTGACATGATAGTTCAGTTTAGACTCTCTCCAGGTTTGTTAATTGTTGACATAATCTCCATTGTTAAAATAAATAAGTCTTTTGGGCTGAGCCCCGGTGGCGTAGTGGTTGTGCGCGGGACTGCGGCCCACTGGGATGGAGGTTCAATTCCGGCTCCCAGGAGCAAAGGCTGGGCCTCCTACTCCCACCACCTGAGGGCAGTGATGCCTAAAAAAAAAAAATAATAAAAAAATAAAAAAAGAGAAAAAAAAATAAATAAGTCTTTTGTTTATTGCAAAAGTGGCTACATTGAGGTCTTTCATGCAATACTTGAGAGCTGTGACTCAAAAGACCTGAGCTTATTTTTCCCTTTCCCTTTTCTTTCTAGTAGAAGTGGGCTTAAATCAATAAGTTTCCCTATATTTCTTATTCAGACAAAACTATACAAAAATATCAAATATGTGATCATTTGGGTATGCTTTTTATTAACACTAGAATTTTCATGATGATTTTGCAGCATATTTCATGGATGAGTGACACCAACTTTACTGGTGGCAGCAGTGTCATCTTTAAGACTTGAGATTTGATGTAGAAAACTCATCCTTATGATTTTTTTCTCCAGGAATCACTCTGCTTGGTACCAAATGTCTGAAGTGGGGGGGGGGGTGTTGGAGGAGAAAGAGAGATATGTAGTAGCTCACATAATTATAGAGCCTAATAAGTTCCAAATATATTGATCAACTAGCTATAACACTGGAAGGTAGCTTCAGGGGTTGATGAACTCCAAATCAGTAGGTTGGAGGAAAGGGTCTGGCCCATGGGCAGTAATGTTGATATGTTATTTTTATTATACACTGTATGGAGGGGTCTGGTAATGTAGTGGCTAAGCTTTGGGCTGAAATCCTCTTGATCAGCAGTTCCCCTGAAGAATGACTGTGATTTCTACTCCTCTCAATAGTTATAGGCTTGCCAAAGCACAAGGGGTCATAGCACTGACTCGATGGCAGTGAGATTACACATGGAATCATTAAATGGAATAATGTATGAAGAGTAATATCACATGAAAGTAAAGTTTCAAAGAAAATTCAAGAACAGTTATGGGTGGGGAGCTATTGAAAATTTACACCAGATTTTTGAGGCTAACAAACTTCAGAACTGGCAGGTAATATGGCAGGTTGATAGTTCAAGTACCAAGAACTGGAATTGGGATGATGATGATGATACAGATGCAAGATCTTTAGTGAGCAAATAGAGAGCTTTGCCAGAACAGCTGTATATGTTAAATGCTGGTAACATGCCTACGAAATCTGCTTTTGCAAGCAAGTATTGGTTGCTCCTAGCATATCTCATGCGAAGGTGATCACAACATTACATAACTGTCAACTTACATCATAATTGTCAAACTATTAGGAAGTATGGTTCAGCCAGGTTGGCACACAGCACTAATTGTGTTTGATACCATTACAGATATCTCTTTCACACTGTTGAGCACTACTTAAAAAGGAACATGACTCATTATATGACTCCTTCCATCCTGGGTCCAACTTCTGACGCCTGCGTCCTGTGATTGTCACATAATCGGGTGTCCATTTAGGACTTGAGAGGATTCAGAGTGAAGAGGAGGAGTCTAGTCTGTCAATTGGGGCATAGTCAATAAGGCCTCTGTGTAGGCATGGTGTTCCCCTGAGAGTTCTGGGCAATCTAGTATTTCTTCCTTGGAGGTGGAAGACAGCTCATTCTCTGCGCACCCCCTGGGAAACATTGCAGCTGACAAGACACATAGAACTATGCTAGTGCCCTGAACCGGAGAAGCCACATGGACCTAACCTTATGCAACCAGACCTCTGAAGTTGGAGAAGCCACGTGGAGACCCCTGCTACTGGATCCAAAGACTTAGTACCCACTGGCCCGTGGTCATCCTGCATTCAGTGTCATTGCATGTGTTTCATGGATATAAAGAGGACTTTATAGATTGGTGTCTGGCATATGAGCTAATACCAGACTTATGGACTTGGACTGGCCTGGGTTGGGATGCTTTCTTAATGTGAAATTACCCTTTATATGAAACTCTCTCTTATACACATTTGAGTGTCTATGGATTTGTTTCTCTAGTTAACCCAGACTAACACATTTCCTCCCAGGCGCAGGTCCTCTAGACTTTTCCTTATCTTTTCCCTCTAGTTTTAGATATGTGTCCACAATTGTAAAGGGAGGGCAAACATTTTTTTCCTTAAATAAAGTGTGATTTGCATGATTTAAGTAAAGTCCTTAACATGTATGAAAAATATCAAATGTTCAATAAAAGCTTATCATCATCATCATCATGTTATTGACCACTGTCTTAATAATAAAATTATATTCATAATTGTGCTATTTAAACTATACTCTAACCGTGCTATTTGATCATTTAGATTTTGCCAGCATATGGCTAAATGTCAGTGTTGCGTTTTCTCAGCATCATATACATTTTTAACAATTGATTTAGACTCAGAATTGATCAGTATTTATAAAACAATGTCTATTTTTGGAGATTTGAGCTAGCTATTTTATATGTATTATTTAACATTACCTAGTTCAATATCCTAGGAATTAGTAGGCTAAATGAACTGGTGTTGGCCACTTTTAGTTAGACAGTCATTTGGTATCTTATGCAAAAATGACATATTGAAGAGGAATAGTATCACATTCTCCATAAAAAGAGCATCTCAAGATATATCTTGAAATATAATTCTGTCTATAATAGGACAGTATCTATACAGCTATAGGAAAACCAGTTAATATGACTATTGTTGAAATTGTTGCATCGATCAATAAAGTCAATGATGAAAAAATTAAAGAATTTCATCAACATCCGTCATCTGAAATGGATCAAATGTGTAGTCAAGGTGCCTTGATAGTTATTGATAACAGCAATGTGAAAGTTGGAAGCAGAGGTGTATCAGTAGTTGGAAAAGATGGCTTTGGTGATAAAAATAAAGCTGTAGATCACATGATGAAATTTTACAAGATCAATAACTTCTTCTTTCCACATACCCTTTTTATTAGTGGGGATTTCATACATATATCATTCTACATTTTAATCACATCAAGTAGAATTATACAATTGCTACCACAGTTTATAGCATTTTTTAAATTTATGGACTCCTTAACGTCATCTCCCTTTTACAACCCCCCCCCCCACTGTATCTCCCTCCCTCTTCCCCCTTATTTTACTTGCTGTTCCTAAAAGTTCATCGATCCTGGGTTTCATATGCAGAAAAACAGAAAACATATAATACAGCCTCAAGAGGGTGACCTTCCTTAACATAACACCTCTGAGATACACTCTAAAACAATACAAACCAAAAATAAAGAAAATTTTGGAAACCAGATCAGGTCTCGCCTGCATCATAGAAAGCATCTACTGATACACGTTTTAACTGTCCAGGTCAGATTTATGCCTTTGACCTTCTATATACCTCTCTCCTAAGCACTCTGTTTAGTGACCATTTTCATCCCATTCCTCAATTTTAGATAGGGGGATTTCTCTGGAGGCTTATTAGTTCCACAAATGAATCCTGGGCTCTTAATGTTATCCACTGCCTTCTGCAAACTAGATTATCCCAATTTGGGTTCGGATACTGATATTCGTTGATATTGGATTATGTGGATTCCAATCTTTCGGTGACTGATGATGGCGTGCTTCTTCCATGTGAACTTAGTTGACATCTCTCTTAGATGACGGCTTGTTTGGAGACAAGCCTTTAAGATCTGTGAGACCTTTTTGTCTGATAGCTGGGCACCATCTAAATTCTATATCACATTTTGCTATAGCACCGTACCTTCTGTGTTCCCTTTCTGAGGGCAAGTATCAAGAAGGGCCATGATGTAAGAACTAGTTGTTTTTAAATTGAAGCTAGGATTTAGACCATGCCCCAAACACATTCTTCAATCTATGTCCCCCTACTACAACCTTTTAATTTGCTGTACCTTGGGAGTTAACACGTCATATTGTTCCATAGTTCAATCATGTTGAGAACAGAATTGTATGATTGCTTCTACAATCATTCTTCAAGCATGCTTTTCCTTCCTGGACTTCTTGATATCATCTCTCTTTTATCTCCCCCACTCCCTCTTATCCCTCCTCCTCCAAAAACCCTTGTTCTATTTGCTTTCCCTATAGATTCAATATCCCTGTGTTTCATTTATTGACAAGCACGAAAACAGATAGCACAACTTCAAGAGGATGACCCCTACTGTACAAGCCTCCTTTTGGTAAAACAGAAATGACTACTGTACACATGGTACTCACCACATTGAATACACAGAATTCAATTGACTGTACATGTGGAAAGAGATAATGAAGAAGTTCAATATCATTTACCAAAACAGGGACAGTGTCCATATGGTAGTCATGTACTCTGGTGTCGATTTGATTAAGAGTGTAGGGGTGGAGTCTAGTCTGTCAATCTGGTGATAGCCAATGAGACCTCTATGTAGGCGTGGCTTTCTCCTGAGAATTCTGGGAAATCTTGCGGTATTTTTCCCTCTTGGAGACACTCTACTGACAAGACACAAGACTCAATCCCTGGGAGACATTGCAGTTGACAAGACAAAAGGTCGGCTCCCTGTAAGATAGCTCAGAACAGAAGTCAATGGGGTCACCAGCAGTTGGGAAGTTTGGTCCCTTTTGCTGGGGAGAGCAGAGAGAACTGTCTGGGAATTGAGTTCATTTTTGTACACACTGAGAAGTATAGGTCCTGTTTCATTTGTCTGTGCATGGAGAGTCAAATATTTCAGCACCATTTCCTGAAAAGACTGTGTTTTATCCACAGATTATGTTTTAGTGATTTATCAAAACTTAGGACCCTATAGGTGTGTGATAATCATCTTCTTTAATATATAAGAACCCAACTGATTTTTGTGTTGCTCTTATATCCTGTTGTATTGACATATTTTTCAATTAGTTCTAGCAAGTTTTCAATGGAATCTTCTGCAAATAATAGTTTTGCTCATTCTCCTCCACACACACACGCACACCTATATAAAAGACTTGGTTGAGACTTTCATGACTATATTAAGTAAGAGTAGTGATAAAGAACAACAGTGTCTGGTTCTTGTTTGAAAGAGAAATGTTTTAAATTTAATTTTATTAAGTATTTTTTATCATGAATATATGTTGAAATCTATCAAATGTCTTTTTTGCATCAATTGATATCATCTTATGATTATTTTCTTTGTTTTGTTTCTGTAGTGGCTACCATTTTTGTTTTAATACTGTCCTAGCCTTGCATACCTGGTTTAAATCTCACTTGATCATGCTTTCCTGAATTTTGTCGGCTAGAATTTTGTTGAAAATTTTGCTAACTATAATCAGTAATATTTGCCTATAATTTTCAATTCTAGTAATGCCTTTTCATACTTAGGTGTTAGGGTTATGTCTTTTTCTTGGAATAAGTTTTATTGAATATTATCTTTTCCTACTTTCTGAAATAGTTCATGTAGATGTTAACTCCCCTAAAGAGTTGGGGAAATTTCACAATGAAATTCAAAAGAGTAATAAATAATTCAGCAATAATAGTGGGCACTTCAACACACCACTTTCAAGGAGTACAGGTCATTAGGAAAGAAACTCAATGTGTCAGTCATGACATAGTTTCATGATTGGGAGTGTAGGGGTAGAGTCTAGCCTGTCAATCTGGAGATAGTCAATGAGGCCTCTGTATGGGCATGGCTTTCTCCTTGGATTCTGGGAAATCTCATGGAATTTCCCCTTGTTGATGAGAGACTCCATGACTCAGTCTCGTGGATACAGTCTACTGACAAGACAACATGGAAGAATGCTGATAGGTCATGAAACCTGGAAACTAGAGGAGTTGGAAGAGAAGTCACATGGTATTACCCTGATGGAACAAAACCTCTGAAGCCGGAATAGCCACATAGAGACTCCTGCAGGTGCTGAGATGCTTGAGAAGATACAGGGAGGTCCCTGTCAGTGCTGAGTTGCTTCTCCCAACACGGATACTCAAGACTCTGGACCCACTGCCCGGTGATTATCCTGGCATCATTGAATGTGCCCTTTGAATCTGAAGACTTTATATAGACTGATATGAGACATATGGGCTAATATCAGACTTGTGGGCTTGGACATATGGGCTAATATCAGACTTGTGGAATGCTTTCTCAATGTTCCATTCCTCTTGTATATAAACCTCTCCCTTATATCCATATGCGTGTTTATGAATTTGTTTTTCTAGTCCACCCAGACTAACACATCCAGTAAATATACAGAAGAATTAAGCACCAAAATTAACCAACTTGGTCTCCTATAATATACATTCTTTTCAGGTGCACAAGGAACCTTCTTTTGACTAAATCTTATGTCAGGACATAAAGCAATCCTTAATAAATTTTAAAGTATTGAGACTTTTATAATCCATTGACATAGATCACCGCACTACAAAATTAGAAATCAACTATAGAAAACACAAGACACAAAAGCATACATGAAAACCAAACAATACATTTCTTTAAAAGTACAGGGTACCCTACATTCTCTAGTATAAGCTAACCCGAATATCAGTTGAGGGACCTAATTTTACCACAAAAACAATATTAGAAATGTGCTGAAAACTCAGCTTATACATGAGTATTTACGGTAATTCTTAATGCTGGAAGACATGAAATAAAAGCATTTTCTTGAAAAAAATGAAAATGAAAACACAACACACCCAAACCTTTGAGACCAGCAAAAACACTTATTAGAGGAGAATTTATAGCAATCAGGGCACACATGACAAAGAGGAAACCAATATCAACACTTTAACCTTGTATCTTCAACAATTGGCACTAGAGCAACTAAACGAGCTGCCAACCATCAGGAAAAAATAAATAATAGAGATTAGAGTAGAAATAAGTCAAGTGGGCACTTCTGAATGCCTTGACGCTGCTCTGGAAGCTGGTTTTCCTCCTGAGCCTCTATGAGCAAGCAGAATCAGGTGTCTTACATGTGGTCCGCTCAGTGACATTCCTGGCCTGCTATTGAGAAGGGCCTACTGTAGGGACCAAGGGGAACCAGCTGCAGTGACTAGTAGAAGATTGTGACCACATTGACAAAGAAAGCAAGCAGCCCTAAGTAGTGGTTTTGGAAAAAGGCGATTTGTCAGCTGAAGAAGCATCGAAAACTAAAGCAGAGATAGAGGCAGGCAAAGCAAATGAAGAGCTAGTACAAGCCGTTGTAAAAATCATGTATAGGAAACCAGTCATATATTCATCATTATTCATCTTATAACAATTGTGGTAACAATTGTACAATACTGCTTGGCGTGATTTGAGCTATGGAATGATATATGTATGAAATACCAACTTAAAAATAAAAAAAATTCAGGTATAAGAGCAATCTCAGAAAAGAAGTATTTGAATAATTTTAAATCTATTGATGCTTACTGTCAAATTGCTTTCTTGAGAGGTTACCCCAAATCTCTTCATGACCATCTATGAAAGCATGTTTCATCTCAACCATAACGACTGTATTAGACTTAAACTACCATAAGTTCTATCACACTTATCATTTTGTTGTACTAAAAATGGTACTGAATAATTTCATTTAAGTTGACCTTTCTTTGCACTCTCCAAAAGGTGAAACTTTTCATACATTGATGATCCGTTTTGATGACTTTTAATAAACTTTTTGGTTTTTCCCCCCTTGACTTGAGTTGTGTTTTTCATAATAACTTATGAAAAATCTAATCTAGATTTTTTTTTTCATTTTGACCTCATAGGACAGGTTAGAATTGCTCACATGACTCTCTGAGACTGTAACTCTTTATGGAGTAGTAAGTCTGATCTTTCTTCTATAGCGTGACTGGTGGTTTTAAATTATTAAGCAAATTTTGCTTTATTTTTCCCATCTAAATTTTTAATTGTTCTTTGTCAACTTTGATATCAAAGAATTAGCTCTATTTATTTATTTATTTATTATTATGACTATTATTATTGTTTTACCTTCTATACTTCATAGGGAAGTTATTTTGGAATACTTTATTTCTTAAATAATTAATTGCCCAAGAACCATATGTGCTTCTTAGTAATTTGAAAGCCCATATGAGTTAGTTTTTTAAAAAAATAATTTGTTTATGTTTCTTTTACTTAGGCGTAAAGAACTCTCTGGCTTTGAGTCAATTCTGACTCAGCGACCTTATGGTCAGTGCAGAACTGGCTGATTCCTGAAATAGGTTCTCGTGAATCTTTCAAATTAGTCGGAAGCCATTCTATAATTTTGTCTCCAATGTATAATAATTTATATAAGCTAAGCTTTTATCATCTTAAATAAATTATTTTAATCAATTATTATGAATTAGGTTGAGGCTTTACATTTCAGACCGACTCTACATTCAACAGTTCTAACCACTCATCAACAGCCCCTTGTTTTCTACTTCCTCCCACCTAATTTTCTTATATGTATCATTACTACACCTATTCTTGTACCTACACCAACACTGTTTTAGTTATTGTCTATTGTATACCTTACTTTCTAGTGGTGGGGTTATTGATGGCAAATACTTTGTGTTACTTTACTGCTGCATCCTCAGTGCCCAGAATAGAACCTTGAAAATAGATACAATAGACTTTTAAAAAGGAAAAGAGGTAAATGAATAGGAAAAAAGAAAATCAATGGAAAATATAAGACAAGAGTTGAATAGATTTCAAAATTAACAAACCACAGACAAGCTTCACAAAGTAAAAGCAATAGAAGTGACAAGTAGTAAGAATTCTAAATAAAAAGGTGACATCAGAACTGTGCTAGTCTGGGTTGACTAGAAAAAAACTAATCCAGGGACATGTGTGTATGTGTAAGAGAGCTCTATATCATAGAACAATTGCATATTGAGAAAACATCCCAACCAAGTCCAGATCAAGTCCCTAAGTCTGATAGTAGCACATATGTCTGATACTGGTCCATAAATTCCTCTTCAGACTCACGGAGCACACGAAATGATGCCGAATGCAGGAAGATCACAGGTCAGTGGGTGAAAAGTCTTGTGGATCCAGTGACAGTGAAAGCACCTCAGCACTCTGGCTGCCATGAGTATGGCTTGAAGTGCCTTGTCAACCGGACGATGAAGCTGAGAGAGAGAGAGAGAGAGAGAGAGAGAGAGAGAGAGAGAGAGAGAGAGAGAG
>PVJH01025698.1:0-31120 GCA_004026705.1 Nesogale talazaci | reverse complement strand
GGAGAAGGCTGGCTGGGAACCAAGAGGCCATTCAGGAGAAGTGTTTGGGCGATGAACTCTGAGGGCCGAGACAGGAAGAGACCCGAGGCTCCCTGAATCGCCAGGGGATCGGAAGGACTCCCAGGGAAGGGTCCCGGCTGGGAGGTCTCAATACATGCAGCTGACTCCTATCTCTGGGGCCACACTTGACTGGGCAATTAGCCAGCAAATCCCCAAGCAGGTCCCACGGGGCTTTGTCCCCATCAAGGCAGAGGGCTGCCCGAAACCCAAGGACAAGATTCTCCACAAATGAAAACAGCCAAGAGGGCTTGGGGGGCCGGGGGGGGGGGCGCGGCTAGCAAGCATCTTGCTTTGTGGTCGGTTACTTCTGGGACCTTGCCACTGGTCCTGTGATCACCCTTACAAGTGTGCACCCTTCTTAGCAGGAGTCCCCTGCTGTCTGAGCAGGGCCATTCCCGGGGCAGGGGGTCTGTGGGGCTGTGATGCAGGGGTGACTCCCTCATGCAAAGCTGATCTCCAGGGCCCCGTCCTCCTGGGCCTCCCTGCTCCGCATCTCTTTATCTCACTTGGACTGTTGTCTCTTCAAGAGTCTGGCCACTCTAGACTGGGCAGTCTGGGGCAGCTGGGACCTCCATGTGGGCACCGGAACCCACAGCCAGCACCTGTGGGCCACCTCTCCCAGGAGCACTCCCTTCAGCACCACGCTGCCACCCAGTCTAAAACAGTAACTATTCCTTTGTGGGTTAAAAAAAAAAATCTATCCATGAAACTTTGTGTGCGACAGACGGGAAATCAGCAGTGACAGATGTGGGGAAGTGGAAACCAGGGTTCCCCAGAGAGATCCCCAAATGAGCAGTACCTGGCCTCGGCCCCGAGTCATGGTGTCACCCTGGCTGCCTGCATCCCTGCTCATTCCTGCAGGGCCCAGGAGCTGCCCACGGCCCCACCCCAAATTACCTTTCAGGTAAAGTCAGTAGGGGAAAGTGATGCAATGTTTACAAAAGCCCTGCATGCCCAAATAAGCGTTCTCATTAGTCTGAAAGACGGACACTGGCCTTGGGGACCGGTCTGTAATGTAGGATATGGCATGTGTCCTGATGAGGCTGTGGCTGTGGTTCTGACCTTTGCAGTGGACATAGGGAGGTCCAAGTTCCAGCCCAAAGAGGCTCTGCCCAGTATGGGGAGTCTTTCAACCCAGCCCCACCCAGCCCCCACTGGCCACACATATCCAAATCAGGGCCCTGGTTCTCCCTGCCTTATCAAAAGAGAACAGGAAGGTTAGCAGGCAGGCCCAGGCCTGTTGCATGGGCATGCATCATTGTTTCTCTGGGCCTGGTGTCTCCACTCCTGCATGGTGATGAGCACCTTGCATGGGAGGGTCGTTCCAGGATCCTGAGTGGAGCCCGGGCAGCTGTGTGGCCCAAGATGCTCCCTTGATAACTCTCCCTGCAACCACCTCCCTTATACCACCATGGTTATGGATGGAATTGTGTGGTTCTCCAGATTCTAACTGTGTGCGTCCAGGTAGACTAGAGAAACAGAGTCACAGACACTCAGCTGTGTACAAGAAAGAACTTTATATACAAGAACTATTGAATATTGAGAAAACATTCCAGCCCAATCCAGATCAAGTCTATAAGTGCAATATTAGCCCATATGTCTGATACCAATCTATAAATCCCTCTTCAGACTCACGAAACACATGCAATGATGCTGAATGCAGGATGATCACAGGCCAGTGGGTGGGAAGTCTTGTGGATTCAGTGGCAGCGCTGGCAGGGTCTCCACGTGGCTTCTTCCACTCAAAGGCTCTGGCTGCCATCAGCCTCCCTCCATGTGGTTTGTCAACAAGAATCTCTAGGAGGGGGTGAGCGTGTGTCCTGTCTCCAGGGTGCTATTTATCTCAGTGCCTCCAAATGAGGCCATCAGGCCGCGACCCGATTGACAGGTATGCTCCGACGACCCTTCACTCGTACGTCTCACATTGACCACAGATGGTGTAACTACCACACTAACCCCTGCCCCTGGGGGGTTGGTGAAGAATGCGGATCATGCCACGGACTGCCGAAGAGTGAACAAATGTGTCTTAGGAGGAGCTCAGCCTGTGTGCTGCCTGGAAGCAAAGCTGGCGAGACTTGGTTTCATGTATGTGGGATGTGTTGTCAGGAAGGACCTGTCCCTGGAGAAGGACACTGCGCTTGGGAAAGCAACAAAGAGGAAAAGCCTGGACAAGATGGACCGACACGGGGGCAGCCGCCACAAGCTCTGGCATAACGGTAGATGTGAGGATGCAAGAGCAGGCAGCGTCTCCTTCTGCTGTGCACAGCTGCCACGGGTGGGCATCGAGTTGATGGCACCTAACAAAAGCAACAACAACAACAACAACATGCCTGCGGGTACAACCCCCCTTGGGAAGAGGCTTTTGTGCTGTTGCTGAAGTCATCCGAGGGGTAGGGTGTGTCTGAAGTCTACCCACCTCTGAGAAATGAAAAGACCAGCTCAGACCCAGAAGAAAGGAAGCCCACGTGGTGGTGGTGGGTAGTGGGGATAGGGATGCCAGGTGGACATGGATCATCAAGGAACCCTAAGTAGAATGCCGCAAACGTGAAAGCAAGGACCACTTCTCAACCCCCACACTCCCCAGCAGACCTAGAGCCGCAGAGCCAGTGCCCTAAGCTAGATCAAGAGGCAGCGGTGTGGACAGAACCAGGGGCTACCGCGTGGGTTTCAAATCAGGAGCGGTGTGCCTCACCCTCTCACCATCCTGGTTCAGTCTGCGTGCTGGCTTCCAGGGAGGAGAACGTGGCATCTGGGTCAGAGGAAGGCCTATCGACAACGGTCACTAGGCGGATGACACAAAGACTGCTTGTCGAATGCCAGGCGGTCTAGAAACATGTGCTCATGAAGATCAGGGAAGGTGGCCTGCACTATGGATGACAACTCCAGGTAAGTGTGGCAGTCACCGATCTGTGTCAGCTGCAGCACCGGGAGTGTAGGGGTGGAGTCTAGCCTGTCAGTCTGGAGACCTCCAATGAGGCCTCTGTGTGGGCATGACTTTCTCCTGAGAAATCTGGGAAATCTTGTGGTATTACCCAATTGGAGACTTGACTCAGTCTTTTGGAGACGTGCTCCTGACAAAACCAGAGGACAGCTTGCTGATAAATCCTGATTCCTAGAGACTGGAGGAGCCGGAGGAGAAGCCACGTGGGCTTACCCTGATGGAACATACTTCTGGGACCACTGGAGAAGCCACAGGGAGACTCCTGCCGGTGCTGAGATGTTTCAGAGGCCATGGGGAGACCCCTACCAGTGCTGAGATGTTTCTACCGCCACTGGATACTGCTGATGGACTCTAAGCCCTGGAAATGAAGGGCCAAGGGGAGACCCCTGTCAGTGCTGGGATGCTGGACATACAAGACTCTGCACCCACTGGCCTGTGATTGTCCTGGTGTCATTGCATGTGTTTCGTGAGTCAGAAGGAGACTTTATAGACTGGTATCAGATGTATGGGCTAAAATCAGACTTGTGATCTTGGACTGGACTGGGTGGGGATGCTTTCTCAATGTCCCATTCCTCTTGTATATAAACCTTTCCCATATATCCATATGTGTACCATATATCCCTATGCATATTTTTGAATTTGTTTCTCTAGTCTACCCAAACTAACACAGTAAGGAAGACCCGAGTCCTCACAACTGGACCAACAGGGCACATCGTGATAAATGGAGAAAGGACCAGCATCATCAGCGATTTCATCTTACTTGCACCCACAGCTAATCTTCCTGGGAGCCGTCAAGAAATCAAAAGGCGAGTTGCACCTGGTCCATCGGCCACACAAGACCTCTCTAGAGCAATTCAGAACCAGGATGTGGTTTCAAAGATTAAGGTGCACCTGACCCAAGCCACGGTCTCCTCCTCTGCCTCATACTCGTGTGAGAGTTGGGCATTGACTAAGGGAGACTGTAGAAGAATTGATGCAGTTGGAAAGGGGTGCCGGAGAAGGATATGGAAAGAACCACGGACTGCTAAAAAGAAACACAGATCTCTCTTGGAAGAATTGGGCCAGAGTGCACTGTAGTGACAGGATGTCAAGACATTGTCTCACACACTCTGAACATCTTGCCAGGAGAGACCAGTCCCTGGAGAAGGACATCATGCTTGGTAAAGTGGAGGCGGGGGGCGGGGGGGTGGCGAGGAGAGGAAGGCCCTTGATGAGACAGATGTTCATGGTGGCTGCAACAGTGGACTGGGGCATGGGAACCATTGTGAGGATAGGCAGGACTTGTTTCGTTCTGTCATGCACAGGGTCAACATCATCATCATCGTCAACAGCAACAACAGTGTTTCTAAACAGGGAGGGAGGAGTGCATTTGCGTTGGAGAAACAACAATGCCCGGCGGCATCTGTGTTACAACAGCGCTAGAACATGAATGCGAGTGTGTCAGCATCTCAGCGCTGGCAGGGGGTCTCTCTCCATGCAGTTGCTCCAGCACCCCAGGCTGCCTCGGGGCAGGTCCATGTGGTTTCTCCTCAGGGATGTCTCGCAGGAAGTGAGCCTTGCCAGCTGAAGCAGTAAGCACCCTGGCTAAGGTAGCTGCACTCTGGCCTGACCATCAGAGAGCAAGAGACCTGAGAACTACAGGACAAGGCTGACCGAGTCATTGATCACTCCGCCCTTCACTTAATCCCACGCGTGTCTTTCGGCCAGGTTGGGACAAAAAACCTTGACTATCTCAGAGCCCTAGTGGCGTCATGGTTCCACCCTGGGTTGGTAAGCTCAAGGTTCAAAGTTGGAAGCCAAGAGCTGCTCTGTTGAAGAGAGAGGCAGAGTTTTCTATTCCTGTGAAGAGCTGCCGTCTTGGAAACGCACAGGGTCAATTCCATCCTGTCCTCTAGGGGTGCCAGGAGGTGGCATTCCATGGCAGTGAGTGCCTTTAGACCAGCATTCAGAAGAGATGGTTGGCATGGAGCGATGGCAGGAACCAGGGCAAATGCTCCTGCCCTGAAAGGACCTGGCTGCACAGCCCCCTGAGCCGGGACTCTCAGTGGGCAGAGGCTGGCATGTCTTCCAGGCCTGGGCCATTAAGGGTAATGAAGGAGAGAAGGGAGACCAGCCTTGCTCCCAGAACCAGAGCAAAGTTTATTGTCCCTCTGGGGCTCCCAGCCATGTGGGGACAGGGAACACCAGGTCTGGAAGGAGCCTACAGTGGTAAAGTCTTATGTAAGTTTAGGAAAAGACGTTTTCTCCCCAGGTGGCCCAGCCATCACCACGAGGTGCTCAGGGACACGTTCAGAAAAGACAGGAGGTCTGAAGGCACCTCTGTGACCCTGCCTCCCATTCCGAGGTGCTGTCCTCAGGAATGCCATCTGGCTCCCTCCCAGCTCTTCCCCCTGGGAGCTCGAGTTTGGGCCCACCTGCCTGAGGCTGGGGAGCTTTCCAGCTGGCTCCTGATCCCGACACCCCGTGAGTCTCCCACCTCAGGCAGTCATGTGCTTATGTTAATTTTATGATTGAAATGTAGGGGCGGAGTCTAGGCTGTTCATCTGGAGATAGCCGTTGAGTAGCCAATGAGGCCTCTATGTGGTCATGGCTTTCTCCTGAGACTTGTGGGAAATCTCGCGATAGTTCCCTCATGAAGATGAGAAGCTATCTTCCCCAGTTGTTGGGAGCTAGTCTCAGAGACGATGAATCATGGACAAGACAAGATGGCAGCGTCCGTGAAGCTAGAGGAGCCGGCGGAGAGACGACATGGCTTTGCGTTGATGGAGCCAGACCTCTGAAGCTGGGGAAGCCACATGGAGACCTCTGCCAGTGATGAGTTGTTTCTGCTGTTGATGGACCCTGAGTCCTGGAAGCGAGGAGCCATGTGGAGACTCCTGGCAGTGCCGGGATTCTGCACCCACTGACCTGTGACTTTGTGAATCAGAAGGAGACTTTATAGACTGATTTGAGGCATATGGGTTAATATCGGACTTATGACTTTGAACTGGAATGGGCTCAATGTCCTATTCCTCTTGTATATAAACCTTTTCCTTATATCTATATGCATGTCTATGAAAATTGTTCCTCTAGCCTACCTGGACTAACACACCAGGTCTTCTGACTTGAGATGGCACCAAGGCTAACAGGAGATGATGTGTGTGTGTGTGGTCCAGGTGTGAGGATGGGGGCTTCTAAGGTGAGGGGGAGCTGACTGCCCCGGAGACCAGGAGTGGCTATATCCCAGTGGGATCAGGAGAGCCACCTTCAAACCCTCCCCGTGGAGCAGAGCAAGGCTCCCCTGGATAGAGAGGCCACATAGCAGGCTTCTGAGATGAAGGGGCCTCTCAGCTGACTTCCATCCTTAAGGGCCCTGGTTGATGCTGATCTCCGGGTCTCAGATTCTCAGGGCAGGGCTCACACCCCATTTGGGAAGCTCTGTCTGGGAGTCCCTCTGGACAGAGTAAAACGCTTAAGCATCGGGCTGTTCATGAAAAAGCTGGCAGGTAGAACTCACCCAGAGGTGCCTCAGAAGAAAGGCCTGGCAATCATGTTAACGAATGGGTCTTTGGAACCCTTGAGGAGCACACGGCCACGCTGACCCAAGTGGGGCTTCCCTGGGCTGTCACTGACTTGATGGCAGGTCGTTTATTGGTTCTGAATTAAGAAGGGGAGTTGTGAGGGAGGGTGGGGTGGGGTGGAGGCTGTGGGGAGGGTTTGAGAGTCCAAATTCAGGCCCGAACTTTCAGGAAGGGGAAAGAAGTAGAGGTGGGAGGAATCCAAGAATCAAAGTGAGGCCAGCCCACGGTGCAATGATTAAGGAGTGGATGCTCGTCTGAGCCCCGACCTTGTCATTTCTCAGCAGAGGGTGGACTTTCTGGGCCTCGGCGTCCTCCACGGACAGATGGCTTTCATCACAGTGGGGTCTCAGGAGGGTCAGCAAGTGCCCGCCTATCACAGCGAGACAGGGAAAGCTCCCTGCTGGGTCTGTGCCCAACTCATGACCACCCCAAGGGGCAAGACTATGTTTTCAGGACGCTAGCCAGCAGAGCATCTACCTCCACACATGCTGCTTACTGGGCCCGGATGATCCCAGTGTCAAGTGATGTTTCCATACTAACTTCTCCTAACAATATGAATCACGCGATACAGGCAGAAGACCAGGAATTCCAGAACACGTCCTTGTGCTTCCCCGCAACCTGTTCCTAGGTCCAGAGGCTGATGCATAAACAGGACAAGGGGATACGGCAGGGTTGAAACTCAGGAAAGGGGTATGTCGGGGTCATATCCTCCCACTACACTGAATGCATCTTCAGGCTGAGCAAATTATCGCGCAGCTGGGCTCTCTGAAGGAGGGAACAGCATCGGCATCAACGGAGGGCTCCTTAAGAGTCTGCCATGTGCACAGGATTCAACCTTGTGTGCTGACAGTGAGGAAGACTCCAGGCACTTGCTGATGGAGGTCAAGGACGGCAGCCTTCAGTGTCGGGAAGAGCAGCATCCTCACCCAGGCACCAACAGGTCTCATCCTGATGATGTGACACAGAGGGCAGATTGGACTGGTTCAGGATTTCATCTTGCTTGGGTCCATCATCAACGCTCCTGGAAGCAGAAGTCAGAAGAGCAGAGGATGCATTGCATGAGGTAAATCCGCTGCATCAGACCTCTTCTAGGTGTTGGAAAGCAAGAATATTATTTTGAGGGCTCAGGTGCGCTTGACTCAAGCCGTGATACTCTCTCAGTCACCTCATATCATAGGACAGCTGGACACTCAATCAAGACTGAAGAAGAATTGATGAATGTGAGTAATGGAGCTGGGGGAGGATGCTGATGGGACCATGGACTGCCAGATGAGTGAACAGATGTCTGGGACCAAGTCTAGCCAGATGTCCCTGGAAGCACGGAGAGTGAGGCTTTGTCTCACCTACTTCGGACACGTTGTCAGGAGAGACCAGTCCCTGGAGAAGGCCATCCTGCTTAGGAGTACAGCATGACAGTGAAAATGAAAAGCCACAAAACGGACTGACAAAGGGGCTGCAACATTGGGCTGTGTGTTGGTTACAAAATTCCACGTCCGTGGGATAAAGCAGTGTAGGGGTGGAGTCTAGCCTGTCCATCAGGCCGCACCCCATGAAGCCTCCATGTGGGTGTGGTCTTCTCAGGAGGATTCTGGGAACTTCCTCTCTTTCTCCCTTGAGGGGGGACCCACGCTTGGAGAGCTGGAGGAGTCCCCCGGAGACCATGTGTAGGCAGTGCTGAGATGCTTCCTCCACTATTGGATCCAAAAGACTTTCCACCCACCATCCTCTCGAGCAATGATGAGAGAACACTCAATGACATTTTCGAATGCTCGGCTTATCCACTGCGGACATTCATTGCACACATCACACATCAAACAGTGTGAAGTCTTAGGGGTTTAGTAGAAGTAAAGTATCATGTAGCAAACAAGTATAATAATCTATAAAGGTTAACTCAGTAAGCATTTTAGTTAAAAGTTCCAGTCCATCATGGCCCATGCCTTCCTCGGTGTACTCACCCTGCGCCCAAGGTGGAGAGAGTAGGAGGTGATGTCTCCTGGATCCCAGCTCTCTGACTTGACCAACTCTGGGATCCAGATTTTAGACACCGTGGTAGCAAAGTTTGGAAATTCCCATGATGTCCCTTTGTCTTGGCTGCTTTGTATCAGTCTGATACATTTTGGGGTTCATATGTTGAGTGTTCTTCTGGTGGGAACGCGTCATCTCTTGACTTGTACAGGAAGGTTGTGTACGTACATTTGATCATCAGTGGGAACTCATAATCTCTTGACGTGTACGGGGAGGCTGTTTATGTACATGTGGTGGTCACAGGTGGAATGATCTGGTGAGAAAGTGACATGTCTTGTGGCAGAAGGTCAGCGTCTCGCAAGGCAGTTTTCACAAAATGGAGCTTCTGGTGCTCTCATCACCAGCTTGGGATGTTCCTGCATTTTGCATCATTGCATGTGACTGCGTGAGTCTGAAGAGGGGTTTCTGAAGTACTGGACGTATGGAATACTCTGGGACTTATGGACATGCTCTGGATTGGGATGGGATGTTTTCTCAATACACAGTTGCTCTTTTTTTGTTTTGTTTTGTTTTTTTGGGCATCACTGCTCTCTGGGAGGAGTCGGCCCAGCCCCACTGCTGGAATTGAACCTCCGTCCCAGTGGGCCGCAGTCCCGCGCACAACCACGACGCCACTGGGGCTCAGCCCCACAATTGCTCTTTGATAGACAACTTTCTCTTCCTCATAGAGGAGTATCTCTGGACTTGTTTCTCTAGTCTACCACAGGCTGGAGCACAGCACCAGTGAGGCTGGCGCAGGAGCGGGCTGTGTCTTCTTCTCTGTGCAGGGTCACCATGAGTCAGAACTGACTCGATGACGTCTCACCCCCCACACCACCCCCGCAGGGCAGGTGAGCTCTCCTTCGTAGGCGCTGAGACCTGCCACACAAAACCATAAAACAAAGTCCAGAAGACCCAGTGAGCACATAAAAGCAGAATTCTCTCTTTCATGAGCCTGACATCTACTTTCCAGTTGGGGGCCTGTTCGCCATGAACACCCCAAAGTCTTACTGGAACTCCGGGAAACCGTCCAAAGATAGCGAGGTATACATATAACCAGCCGGGTGAAGCTGGCAAGCTGGCAGATGCAAATCCAGATGCTTACAGCCTTGCTCACAGCCCACACACACAGCATGGAACCAGCATGAATATCCACTCTGGAAAGGGCGGTCCTGCCCCAATCCTAGGGGCTGCCGGAAAACAGCTTAGAGAAGCAGCATTGTTGGGAAGCTGGCCTGTCCTCAGAGTGTGCAGAAAGGCAGAAAGGGCCAGGAAAGACCTGCCTGCTGTGTGAGATGATCTCCTTGGGCGGATAGGAGAAGACCTGCCAGGAGTCTGGGTGAATGAGAGGCCCCAGGGGCCAAAGCAGGTGTGCACAGGGAACGAGGGGAGCAGGATGCAGAGTTCCTTTCCTTCTGCTGGGACGTGGGTCCAGAACTTGTTGAGGAGGGGCGGTTTGTGGGGAAGAGGTTGGGAGTCTGGGAGGTAGACTGAGGTGGTAGTTACACCATCTGGTGTCAACTTGAGGCTATTAAGAGTGAAGGGGTGGAGTGTAGCCCGTCAATCATGCTGCAGATTGATGACCTCATTTGGAGGTGCCACAGAGATAAACAGCTCGCTGGAGGCCAGACCCACTCTCCGCTTCCACTCTGAAGACTTGGCATTCCTGATGACAAGCCATGTGGAGCTAGGCCGAGGGCCATAGCCCTCCAGCGTTGGAAGGGCCACGTGGAGACCCATGCCAGTGCTGAGATGCTTCCACCTCCACTGGATCCACAAGACTTTCCACCCACCAGCCTGCTATTCTCCTGCATTTTGCATCATTGCATATGTTGCGTGAGTCTGAAGAGGAATTTATAGACAGGTATGGGACATATGGGGCTTATATCGGACTTAAGAACTTGATCTGGGCTGGGATGTTTTCTTAATGTACGATTGCTCTTTGATGTAAAATCCTCTCTCATACACATACGAGTGTCTCTGGATTTGTTTATCTGCTCAACCCAGGCCAAGACGTTATCTCTCACCAGCCCCTTTGTGTCTCCCTTTTCATGACGGTCTCTGTTACAAAACATAGAACTGGAATCTAACAACAACAATGAAGAGGTATGGCGTCTCTTTCAGGCGGAAAGGCACAGGCTGCTTGCGAATCATGCAGTGACTTATAAATAAATAAATAAATAAATTTTCTTAGAAGAGAGGCAGGATGACTTTGGTTTAGAACAGGCCAAGGTCGACTTCCTGGTTGGTGACCGATGGAATCTTCCAGGTGAGCCCCAATGGAGTCTTCCAGGTGAGCCCGCTTGTGGGGAAGGACCAGAGGCAGCAGGCAGCATCAGCCCTGCTATCGTGATTGTGGGAAATCACAGTTGGATTAGGGGCTGAAGGAGAGCTGCAGACAGGTCCGAGTGAGAACTGGGCAGAACCAGGCAGGGCCGGGGCCACTGTGATCTTCCTCTGAGGAACCAAACTCTCTACTTCTTGTGAAGTGACATCCCCAGCAAGGGCGTCACAGACTCAACCCCTTCTGAACAAAGGAAGGGCCCCAAGAAAGAGAGGGAAGTGGTTGTGGGGAGACCGAGGCCCCCTCTCCCTATGGAATATGGATCCCCGACCCTCTCTGGGCCATTCAGTGATGACAGACATTTCCCACCTGTTCAGCAGGTGAGGAGGCTTGGTGGTGTCATGGTGAAAGGACTCAGCTGCTAACTGAAAGGCCAGCAGTTCAAATCCACCAGCTGCTCTTTGGGCGGAAGACGAGGCTGTCTGCTCCCAGAAAGCCTACCACCTTGGCAGCCGCACGAGACAGTTCTACTCTGCCCAATGGGATTGCCATGAGTCAGAATCAACCTGACAGCAGTGGGTTGGGTTACAGCCAAGGCGTATTCCAGCTGCCCTCCCACCTCGGGGCTCATCGCCCGGCGGGACACAGACACGGCACTCTGCCGTGAGTCACTACATTTCAGAAGTAGATCTTCAGGGCTTTCTTTCCAGTCTGTCCTAGTCTGAAAGGACAGCGGAAACCTATCGTCATCCCCCACCCCGGGGTCACTCTGCTGGCACTTGAGGTCCAGGTGGCTGAGCTGCCAGTGTTAAGCTGTTCCCTCATGGGCAACAGAACAAGACACGCCCAGGCCTGCACCATCCTCCCAATTGGTGTGACAGTGGAGCCCTTCGCTGCAGACCCTGTGCCCGTCCCCCTTGTGGGGGGAGGGGTCTTCCTCTTTTTCACCGACCTGCTACCCAAGGAGCCCTGGGGGCATGGTGAGTTATGCATTGGGCTTCTAAACACAAGGCCAGCAGTTCTAGACCACCAGCCACTCCGAAGAAGGAAGAAGAGGTTTCCTATCTCTGTAGCATTACGGTCTTGGCAACCCCAACGGGGGCAGTTCTACCCTGTCCTCTAGGGTCCAGGTGAGTTGGGATGGACTGGATAGTAGTGAGGGTTTTTTTTTTTTTTAGTGTATGTTACCAACTACCATGTCCTTCTCTGAGAACTGGTCTCTCTTGACAAGATTTCCAAAGTATGTGCGATGAAGTCTTCCCACCTGGCTTCTAAGGAGCGTTCTGGCTGCACTTCTCCCAAGTCGGATGGGTTTGTTCTTCTGGCAGCCCACGGTAAGGTCAATATTCGAGGCTTCTACCAGAAGTCAGACGTAGCCTTCCTTAGTCCTTGGCCAGCTCTCGCATTTATATGAGGTGACTGGGAAGCCCCTGGCTCGGGTCAGGTGTGCCTTGGTCCTCAAGGTCACGTGTTAGCTCCTGAGCATGTTTCAGAGGCCTTTTGTAGCAGCTATTGTCCAACGTCATTGCTATACTTTCGACTGACTTTGCTTGGGGATCCAAGGAAAATGAAAGCCCGCACATCTTCCATCCTTCCTCAGCCCAGCCTCACAGCCACTCTGAAACCACTACAGTCCCACGCACTCACAGAAACAAGGCCTGGACAGCTTCTTGGACCGTGCTGCCAACCAGGGAGTCCAGGTGAATGTCACATGGAAAACTTGGCACTTGGAAAAGAAAGGACATGCCAATAGGGAGAGAAATGATCTTCTAAGGACTCCATCTGGAGGGGAGAGTGAGACTCAGTGTCCCTCTTGCTTGTGCTGCAAAGCTCACTGGGAAGGTCTGGGTCCAGGGGAAACCCTCCCAGCATGCCTCTCCTCCGCAGTGGGCTATGCAGGCTAGACAAAGCGAAACCTCTGTGGGCTGGCCGTCAAGGTCTCTGTGCCGCACACTCCTGCTATTAACAGACACGCGGCTGCTCTGGGCCGGGCCTCCGGGGACACATCTGTTCCCGAGGGCTGCATGGTGACAATCTTCGCCACCCCCCCACCCGCCCCCTCCCCGATGCTGGTCCTCCCTGCTCCAGGGGGCAGGCAAGCTCAGTGTCTTCTTTCTCATGACTGCCCCTCATGTCACCTCATCCTCCCTCCCTTCTGTCTGTCTATCCATCAGACAATGCACTGTCTGGACGTCTTCAGACCAGGATGTCCAGACGCCCACGTCTGTCATCTCTCAAGGTCTTCAGAGCGTGGCGCCTGCCTGCTTTTCAGAACGCCTGTCTCCTGTCACCCAGCAGGGGGCCCTTCCCTGCAGATGTTGTGCATGTCAACGCATAATCTGTTCCCAATTCTCTATCTGGGGGGCGTGGGGTGATGGTGGTGGTGTCTGGGGGAGGCTGTGATCACCCTCAAAGACCCAGCTCCAGCAGCAGTGTTCCTGTGATGTCTTCCGGAAACTGCACCCCTGGCAGAATTTGTCTCTGCTGCTGGGAGGACCACCCCTTGAATCCCAACTGTGCTCCAATCTGTCTCTCGTCAGCTCCTCAAGGTCACTCCCCCTTCGTGGAGTCCTCGAGGTCCCATGCCTAGCCTGGAACCCTGCATTTGGCAGAGGCCATCAATGAACTCCACAATTCACTGAGGTCTTGTGCAGCTATGTCTTGGGGGTGTTTGTTCTGACCTTCCTATCTCAGTGCTCCCGATGGGAGCATGTCCAGGGGAAGGCGCAGAGTGCAGCAATGTCCTGGTCCCTGGGGATGAGGGGTGGGGGGGAGGCCCAAGCCTGCAGCAGCTGCAGGAGGAGCCTGGTGCAGGCTCAGCAGGGTTCCCTGCTAACGCTGTGTTGAAGTCCCAACACTTGCACCATGCGTGGGAGCTTGTTTGGAATTAGGGACTTCACAGATGTTGCCAGTGAAGCTGTTTCGAGGCCATCCTGGGAAATAGAGTGGGGTTCTGATCCGTAGGACCGGTTCCTTTAGAAAATAAGGGACACAGAGGCGGGGGGGGGGACTTTGGGGGAGATGGCATGGGACAGGACCAAGGCAGAGACTAGAGCGGTGGAGGCCCGGGGACACCAGGATGGCCAGGAGCACCGTGTCCAGGGAGGGCGGTCCCTCGGGTTTGGAGAGAGCCTGATCCTCCTCACCATTTGATTGACACGAGCAGTTTCTGGGCTCCAGTGCGGAGGGAGCAGCCCCAGCTGCTGCTTCAAGCCACTCCGAGTGCGGTGCTTTGTCTCGGCCCATGTGCCAGGTGCCCTCCCTGTTCCATGGAGGAAAGACCACTCAAGGAGACAGCATTAGACAAGCGCATCATCAGCCTCACGTTGCTGCCTGCTGCAGGGACCGTCTTTGGGACTCAGCGCGGGAAAAACTCCTTGTCACCGAGTTGATGGCAGCTCACCCTGCAGGGCAGGGGGGAACTGTCCCTGTGAGTTTCTGAGGCTGTCACTCGTTACGGGAGAGGAAGTCCCATCTTCCTCCCTCGGATCGGCTGGTGGTTTTGACCCACCGGCCTTGCAGTTCTCAGACCAACGTGGAACCACGATGCTACGAGGGGTCCTGCGTCTTTAGGACCAGGGCAGATAAACCCGGGCAAACTCACTGCTGCTGAGCCAACTCCAGCTCCCAGCGCCTCTCCAGGACAGCGCAGAATCGTCACGGAACTCCCCAAGGCAGTGGTGTGCATGGAGGCCTCCTGCCATGGCGGTCTCCCAAGGGCAATCAACTTCCTTGTGATCTTCTGAGTGCTTAATCAGCGTGGATGATTGGCGGGTGTGAACCTCGGAGACATGGGGAGAAGGATGGAGAAGGACCAGCAGGAGGCCAGTGCATAGTAGGGGCTTGCCGATCGACAGCTGGCATTCCTTGCTTGGCATTCTCAAAGCTGTGGCCTGGTGGGGTCCTGCTCCCTTCGTGGCAACAGCCCAACCAGAGCGATCTGGCACCATGGGGGAGACTTCCTCCTCATGGTCATTGTGATGTCATCCTTTGAGGACAAGGGAAATGCGAGGAACAGCCATTCACAGTCATTGGCAGGGGGCAGGGCTTGGGGTGGATTTTGCCTTGATTTATTCTTTTGGAAATGAGACCCGCCATATGGTGGGGTCCCTTGACCTTGTCTGGAATCCCCGGATGGCATAAATGGTTACGCATCTGAGTATTAAACCCTCCCCCCATGAAAGGTTGGCGTTAAAAGTCATCTTGAGCTCCAGCAGAAGAAAGGCCCGAAGATTTACTTCTGAAAAATCAGCCAGGGAGACCCCTAGGGCACACAACTCCACACTGACCCACAGTCAGTCTCCATGCTTTGACGACTCACGGCCATTGTCTTTTTTGGGGGTGGTTGCCTTTTCAGAACTCCTGCTGGGGCCCTCTAATGCTGCGGTTCTCAACCTGTTGGTCGAGACCTCTTTGGGGATCGGACAACCCTTTCACAGGGGTCACCTAACACCATCAGAAAACACATATTTCTGATAATCTTTGGAACCAAGACGCTGTTCCTCCATCCGTCTCCAGGCAGGTCCGCCTACACACAGATATGCCACCTATAAGTACCCGGCAAAAAGACTGTTACCCATGCTACACCATGCTGCAAGACAACATTTCATTTATTTGTCATTCGAAATAAATATTTCACAGCTATAATGACATATTGTTTTTGTGACTCATCACTAAAATGATGTTCAATATGTAACAATGAATATACGTCCTGCATATCAGATAGTTGCACAATGATTCATAACAGTAGCAAAATTAAAGTGATGAAGCAGTAAAGAAAATAATTTTATGGTGGGGGGGGAGTCACCACACATGAGGAACTGTATTAAAGGCCTTAGGAAGGTGGAGAACCACGGCTTTCATGAATGAATACCTACTGTGTGCTGTTGAGTTATTTTCAACGCATAGCAGCCCAGTGTGGCAGAGTGGAACTACTCCCTGAGATTTTTTTTCTGGGCAGAAACTTTTATGGTATCAAACCAATAGGCCTTTTCTCCCTTAGAGCCATTGGATGGCTTTGAACCACCAACCCCGTGGCTAGCGGCTGGACACTGAGCTGCCTGTGCCACTAGGATCGCTGATTCCTGGCTATTGTGGAATCAAATGGAAACATGTGCGTCGGCAATATACCATAGTTTAGCATTTGAGACCAGGTTGTCATGCGCTGGTGCCAGGGAACCATTGGGACTTGGAGGAGAGAGGTGAAGCCTGAGTTCTGTTTTCCTACCCAGGGCTGTGGCCCCGGAGTGTCCGAGCTTCTTAGAAGATGTGCTCCTCACAGGAGAAGCGGGACAAGGAAACAATTGGTGAGGAACTGCTCTGGATTGAAAAATCACATGTGACTGCCGGGGGCTGCAAAGCAAGCAAGGTGGGCGGTTCAATCCCACCAGCCGCTCTGTCAGAGAAGATGAACCTGTTCCCCACAAAGAAACCCTTTGGAGCAGTTCCGCCCTGTCCTGCAAGAATCACCTTGAGAGCAGTGGGGACTTGGGGGCTTACTGGTCATTGAAGAGGCCCGGAAGGATTTGCTGATGAAGATCAAAGACTACAGCCTTCAGAGGGATGACACCTCCGCATGAAGAAAACCTGAGTCTTCACAACTGGACCAGCAAGCAACATGAGGACAAATGGAGAAACAGATGAAATTCACAGGGGTTTCATCTTTTGCCAACCCACCATGACCACCCATGAAAGTAGCCGTCAAGACCTAAGTAGAAGGAAGATGTTTCGAGAAGGATGAAGGCAACCAATGTACACATGTGGTCTGCATATGACGGAAGTATGTATCGATCGTGATAAGAGTTGTCTGAGCCCCCCACCAAAAATGAATTTTAAAAAAAGGACATCAAAGGATGCAGATCAAGAGCAAAAGGCCTCTGTTGAGGGGTGCCGAGCAGAGATGTCACTCAGAGGACTAAGGCACACGTGACCCGTGACCCAGGCTGTGATACTTTCAACTACTTCACCTACATGTGGAAGCTGGACAATCCATAAGAAGACTTGAAGATTAGTGGGTGCATTTAAAGGATAAGGTTTCAAAGGACGTTGTCTGTGCCATGGGCCTCCAGAAGAATGAGCACATCTGACTTGAAAGAAGACGGGTCAGAAAGTTCCATAGAAGCAAGATGGTGAGACTTTGTTTTATGTCCTTGGGACATGTCCTCAGGAGGGGCAGTTCCTAGAGAAGGGCATTGGTTAAACAGCATGGGGGGGATATGGGGGCTGGTGGCATATCTGACCTTCTCTGACCTCTATTGTCACGAGGCAGAAATCAGGCCTGCCTCCAACTTCTGACACTCACTGTTCTTCCCATGGTACCTGACTTCTATCCCGAGGTTGACCACTCATTGCAAGGGCCACACAGAACCCCCAGACAATGCTCACAGTTCAGGGAGATGGATGAAGCCGCTGGGTGAATCCTCTCTGATCCTGGACCGGGGATGTGGATAGCCTTGCGGTCCTGCAGCATGCATAACAGGGGATTGTGGAGAAGATGCAGTTGGGGTAAAATTTAATACCTTCTGTCTGGGCCGTGGCGCCATCTTGTTAGAAACCTCTGAGCCATGAGAGCCAAGTGGAGGAAGAGGAGAAAGCACAGACTGAAGTGCAGGAGAAGAAAGATGGGGTCCAAGTAAAGGCCCTGGGTGCACCCGCAGAAGCCACAGCTGCAGGGATACGGAGTGCCGGCGGCCGGGACGCCAAGGGGAGCCGTTGACTGCATGCTGCCCACCCACCGTCTGATCTGGAACACTGCATCTCAGCGAGCGCCCGAGAGACCCCCCCTTGCTCACCCCTAAGCAGTCTGGCATTGAGACTTTGCCCCCGACCTCAGACACCCTCAGTTGGGGCTCAATGTAGTGTACACAATAAATCCTCTCTTTTGCTGTCTTAGCCAATGGGGGGGGGGGGCGGGCTTCAACACCTTCTCATTTGAGCTTCCTTATGATGTGTTTGCATTTGTTCTAGTTTTGATTATTTCCTGCTTTTTTAATTGAGGCGTTCTAAAATCTGCTTTTGTTGTTAGTTTTTAATAGGTTGTGCTTTCTTTTTAATTGAGGTTCTTATCTTTGCTATCGTTGTTAGGTTTCTTTTCTTTCTCTCTTTTTTTAAATTGTGTTTCGGTACATGAAGTCCGGGATAGGTAAATCTATAGAGACAGTAACTGGATTAATGACGCCTCCGGGGTATGGCAGGGGAGATTTGAGGGAAATGGGGATCTAATAATGGTGAGTACAGGAATGAAGAAACCGGTTGTGGTGAGCACTGTACATCTCTTCTCGATATGATTGAACGATTGTGCTGTTTGATAGTTGATCATCTATCAGAAAACAGTAAGGTGATGGGCTCATTGGTTCACAGCAGCCTCTTCTCACCGCAGTCAAGTCTCCCTGTAGTCCCCAGTCTCTCGGCCACAGGGTCCCTTGGCCTCTGGATGCTCTGCTGCACAGGCTCCTGGCCTCGGTGCTGCTCTTCTGTTCTGTTTCCTGGTCTCTTGGTTGTGGACTCTGGTGCCTTGTCCAACTATGGACATCTTGAGTAAGCTGCTGGTGGCCCTTCTTCCAGGGGTCCTGGGGCTTCTCTCTCCCCTGATGAGAGGGTTCATGTTTATGGCTAGGGGTATGGCATCCAAAATGGACCCATCTCCCCCATCCAATCACTTGGTGGGAGTCCCACAGCCCTGGATAGAAGACCCGTCTTAAGAAACTCCAATTCCCCACAGACATCTGTTTGGAAACGCAGCAGCGGTTGTGAAGATGTTCTGTTTTACACAGGGTCCGGCTGACGGCCGCGGCGGACGCCGAAGAGTCCCTGGTGGGGCGGACGGGTAAGTGCTGATCGATTCACTGGAACGTGGAAGGTTCAAAGCCATCCAGCAACCCCTTGTCAGAAAGCCCTGGAGCTCTGCTTCCGGAAGATCATGACCTTGGAAATTTTAGGGGGGCAATTAGCACCGTGGGGGTGTTGCCAGGGCAACAGACAACCACCACAGCGAGACATTGAGGGGCTTTTTAAATTGTTCATTCGTTTGTCTGAAGGTGTGGGAGCCACTTTGGAATGATAAAAAGAAGACCTGGAAACATATCCTTCGTTTCCTGAGAAACTAACACGCACAAGGAGGGGATGGGCGGGCTGGATGGACAGGGCGGCCAGCTGACAGGAAATGAAACGAGCAGCGGTCTGTCCAGGAGGGTGCTGGGCCCCAGAGCCTGCGGGTCAGCGCCCCACTTTCTCGGGAGAAAGGCTGCTCCTGAGTGTAGCATTTGGAAAGGTCACAGCCGCCCGCCTCGCCAGCCCACTGCCTCCGTGCATGAGAATGGCGCCTTTAAAAATTAATTACAGGTCTCTCCGGCTGACACCTGGGTGCCGTCCCGGTGTGGAGCCAAAGGGACAGCTGTTCTCAAAGGTGCCACTGGGCTCAGGAAGCCTTTTCACTGCCCGCTGCTGTTCTCAGGAGGCAGGCAGACTTGGCTTTATGCCATTGTTCCCGGACAACAATACCCTTTGGAATGAAAACTGCCCTTGTGGGACACAAAGGAAAAGCCTTTCTTCTGGATTCTGAGCCCAGGCAGGAATAAAAACTCTACTGAGCAGAGGGCAGAAGGAAGGGGGAGGGTGGGGAGCCCTCAGTCATCCGCAAACTCCCTGGGCTGAGCAGCCGTCTGGGGCGAGGGTGATGGGGCGCCAGGTGGGGGGGGGAGAGGAACCAGCACCTGCCGGTCCAGGCCGGCGGCACAGAGCTTGTCTGTCAGCTGCCAGTAGATTGGTTCTGATGGACAGTGATTCACACTTGAAGACTCAAACCCAGCTCTCTGCCACGGGCTCAATCCAGCGCCACCGTGATCTGAGAGACCGCGGTGTAACTGCCGACGTGGGGTTCTGAGACGGTAACCCTTTATGGGACCGGAGGGCCCCTTCCTTCTTCACCGGTGGGTTGTGACTCCTTTGGGAGGCGAACGACCTTTTCACAGGGGTCGTTGCTGATTCATCACAGTAGCAACATGACAGGGATGAAGTTGCAATGAACAGAACGTTATGGTTGGGGGGTCACTACCCCATGAGGAACTGAATGTAAGGGCCGTGGCAGAGCCACTGCCCTAGACTCAGACTCAGACACCGACGAGAGAGAAACACTACCCAGTCCCGCACCGTCCTGTACTGTCCTTGTTCCACGGGAGCCCAGGGTAGCAGCCATCATCGTGCTTGTCCATCTTTCCGAGGGTCAGCTTTCTGTTGACCTTCTTCAGTGACCTTCTTTGATGGCCTCCTTCATCAGTGGGTCTCTCCTGATCATCAAAGTCCCTGAGAGGAACTCTCTCCATCTCTGCTTCTGAAGGCCAGGCTGGCATTTGAGACCCATCCCGCCAGTTCTTCTGGCCAGAGAGTGCCTACCTTCTGCCAGATTCCAGGCTGAGCTCCACCATGTTTCCATGTTTCCAAGGTGCTTCCCAAACCAAACTTATTTGCATTCTGATTCATGGTCACCCTACAGAAGTTCCTGAGGGCTTCTGGGAATTTAATGCTTCACGGGAGTGAACAGCCTCATTTTTCTCCTGAGGAGCGGACGGTGGTTTTGAACTGTTGACCTTGTCGTTAGCAGCCCAGTGTGTAACCACAATGCCACCAGGACTCCTTTAGGTTTAGGAAGAAAGCCCCAGTTGCTCTCATTTCAGTCCTGTTTCCTGGTGACCCCGCGTGTGTCAGGGTGGGACTGGCTGATTCTTCCCAAGTGGACTGCCAGCCCTTTCTTGGGAGGTGACTCTGGGTGCAATTGAACTCCAGCCTGTGGGTTAGCAGTCAAGTGTGCTAGCCATTGGCATTGCCCACAGACTCTACTCCTTTTAAAATTGGGGGTAGCTTCTGTGTCCGTCAGTGTGGGCTCGGTTTTGCCGCTATGCTGTGAGCATACAGTGTACGTGTTTAAGAATGAACATACACTCACAGTACACCTCTGTGGCTGCTGAGTGGGGGCTCTGTTCCGCATCTCTGCCCTCTGGGGCCCAGGCCATGCCATAACAGGGGCCCTGTAACTTCTCATTGGTCACTGGTCATAGGTCCTAGAGGTGACATGGCCACACCTAGTGCCCAGGGCCTGGGAAGTGTTATCCAGCCTTGGGCCAGCTCGAGAGGAACCACACCAGCTAGGCCGGCAGCCTTAATGCCACCACAGTATTATTTCGGCTTTCATTTTGTCCTGAGTCCCAGGACCTAAGGGGAATCATACATGAACACACAGTTGTAAATCACCCAGCCTTCACAAGTGCAAATGACACACTTAAAATGCGAATATTCTATTATGCGGATAGTCACTAGTATTCACAGCCTTTCCCTCCCTCCAGGAATCAGCAGTGTCCGCAGACACCTGGAAGTGGTGGGAGGCCTCAGGATGGAGGCGCAGGGCAGGCCCAGAACGTGAGGGCGGGGCCCAGAGCACAGGTGGGAAGTGGGAGGCCTTGTTGCTGTGACATGAGCATTGTGTGTTGGAAGTCATTCCACGGGCCCTCGGGCCTGGTCTGGGGTGAGTGACAGGTTTTTGGGAAAGCATTTGGTAGTGGGGGGCCCTCTTTAATTGGTTCTGTCTTGTTGGTCCTGGACCTGTTCCAAAGTTATGCCACAGGTTAACTATTAAGGCTTGGGGCGGCTGGGAGTGAGGGAAGGAGGGGCAGAATAAAAACTTAGCAAGAAAGATTTTGACAGCCCCTGAAAGTTTCCAAAAGACTGTCCTTGAGGTTTAAGGCTGGCAAGCACAGGTCTTACTGGCTTTCCTTTCTCTCAGACTCGCCTTCATTTTCTTCTCCTGTTTACTATGGAACTGTCTTATTTTTTATTTTGCATTTCCTTGCTCAGCCATCTCTCTCTCTCTCTCAGACACACACACACACACACACACACACACACACACACACGCTGCCTGGATTCTTCCTCTGCCCTGTCTTTTTTCACAGGTCACAGACTGAACACACCACTGGATTCAGGAGGACCCCCGCTCTCTCCCTGACTCCTGCTGTGTGTCCTTGGGCAATCACTGACACCTCTCTGAGCTGAGTGTCTTCACAGGATGACCCTGCCGGGCATGCTGAGCTACGAGAGCGGCATAGGGGCCTATATGGGGGAGCCAGGGTGGGGTTTGTGGCAGTTGTATACTTGTGTGTCAATTTCATGATTGGGAGTCTAGGGGTGGAGTCTATCCTGTCAATGTGGAGACAGCCAATGAGATCTCTGTGTGGGCATGGCTTTCTCCTGACAATTCTGGGAAGTCTCACGGTATTTCCCAACTGCGGAAGAGAGACTTGACTCAGTCTCTTGGAGTCGGTCTACCGACAAGACAGGATGGTGGCATGCTGATGGATCCTGAGTCGTGGAACCTGGAGGAGTCAGAGGAGAAGCCACATGAGCTTGCCCTGATGGACCCAGACCTCTGGGGCTGGAGAAGCCACAGAGAGACCCCTGCCAGCACTGAGCTGCTTCTACCGCCAATGGATACTGCTGATGGACCTTGAGCCCTGGAAACGAGGAGCCATGAGGAGACCCCTGCCAGCACCGGGTTGCTTCTACTGCCGCGGGATATACAAGATTCTGCACCCACTGGCCTGTGACTTCGTGAATCAGAAGGAGACTTTATGCACTGGTATCAGGTATATGGGCTAATATCGGACTTATGACTTGGACTGGACTGGGCTGGGATGCTTTCTCAATGTTCCATTCCTCTTATATATAAACCTTTCCCTTATATTCATATGCGTGTTTATGAATTTGTTTCTCTAGTCTACCCAGACTAACAGAGGGTTAGATGCCTGTCTGTTTCTCTGCCCTCTCTACTGCAGGTCCTGGTGGGACAGGCATATTATGTGCTCGGCTGTTGACCCAAAGGTTGGGGTTTTGAGTCCGGTTACAACACCGGTTACAACTCCCTTCTACAAGCAGGCAGGGAGTTGTAGCAGAGTTATAAGGACATGTGATTCAAGTCCACTGTAGGTGGGGTGGGACGGGGCAGAGAGGCTCAGGTCCTCACAGGGATAGTCACCTTGAATGGGGTGGGGGCACAGTCTGGAGCCAGAGCTAAAGGCCATGCGTGCACAATGGCTGGAGATGGCAGGCACTGCCCCACACTATGATTCGGGGAGTGCGTCTTCCTAAGAAGGGAGGACATGTCCGGGTCTCCTGGGGCAGCCGCCGTGGAGTGTGGCATAAAATCAGCGTCACTGGGGAAATGGTAGCCGGTCATGGAGGGGGGGGGGTGTGCTGCAGTGAGAGTAGTTTCTTGAAGCCACTGAGGAGTCAAGAAAGGGAATTGGCAAGGCAGGAGGAGCGGGAGCTCTGGCAGCACCCGGCCCGAGGAGGGCAGTGACCGGTCCCCCCATGCTGGTGATTTTCCCTTCTCTCCATCTTGGATGCTCCTGTTGGTACTGTGGGGGTCCACGCCCAGGTCGAGCTTCTGAAGACCCTGTCCTTAAGAGACTTCGGCAACAGAAACAAAAGCAAGAGACTAGGAAAGGGGCAGACAGAGGCTTCACCTCTTCCGACGTCTTCCGAGGCGCTCTGGCCTCCTGGCTTTCTTTGTAAAAGATCTTACAGAACAAATGAGTGTCCCATCCAGCCATTTATACACAGATCATCCTATGAGGCTGGTTGCAACCCCCACAATATGTCAGGCACCCCATCCCCACCCCGTCTCTGTTTACCCTGTTTTTCTGCTCTAGAAAGGAGCTTGACTTTGGGTCAGATGCTTCTCTCTCATTGGACGGGTCTGATGAGCACTTTCCTCAGGTCTTATTGCTCACACGACAGACCTGTCTGCTCACGAGGTGGAAAGTGATCTCTGGGCATGGTCAGCGCTGAGCTGGAAGGATATCAGAAAGGCAATAGGCTCAAGGGTTCTGCCAGTCTCTCGAAGACCAGTTTGGATTGTTTGGGATGAATTTGTCTTGTTCTCCCTTCCTCTCCTACTGCAGTGGTGGTTGGGTTAGCTGGGCACCATCTAGTCCCTCCGGTCTCTGGGGGTGGGGTGGAGGTTGTGGTTGGCCAGGTCTCAGAGTCCCTTAGATTATCTGCCAGTGTCTTTGGTTTTCTTCTCACTTCTTTGCTTTGGACAGAGAGAGAGACTAAGTCCATCACCTAAGGATTAGCCTTGTTCTGTATCTGGAACAATCAGGCTCCTTGCTGCCTCAGGATCTCTTTCTCTACTTGGAATCCTTCTGTCTCACTGTGACTGCCTGAGGCCGCAGCTCCAAGGTGACCTCTGGCCTCGTCTCAGCCCACAAAGAAGCTCTCCAGGAGGTGGACTGACATCGTGCCTGCCACAAGGGGCTCGGGCACAGGCACCATCATGAAGATGACGCAGGGTTTCCTTTTGCTGCGCCTAAGGCCGCAGTGGGTCGGAAGCGGCTCAGTGGCACCGAGCAGCGGCCACAGCCTCAGCCACTCTCCAGCCTGCTCTCCTTCTGCTGAACTCTTCGGACAGCTCTTACCTTTCTTTGGGATTCCTCCTGGGCCTGATTGACAGGCTTTGCTTGGCTTGTTCTTCACCAGTCGTTTGACTCCACAAGGGGAGACACTCTCTCTCTCTTCTTCTGCTTCTGTAAAGATTTGAGCCTCGGAAATGCCAGGGGGTAGTTCTAGCCTGTCCTAGAGACTAGCTCTGAGTTGTCCTCGACTCCGTGGCAGTGAGTTTTATTTATGTGTCTTGTGGTTTCACCATCACCTGGCAGCCTGCTGGGGGTGTGGGTGTGGGCATGGGTATTTTCTTTTCCTGGATTGGCAATCTGACCCACAACCACCTCTTGGCTCTCCTCTCCCCCTCTCAGTCCTGCCTCTGTCCCAGACCCGTCCTAGGAGTAGACATCTGTAAGGGACTTCATCCTTTGGAATCTCAGCGTCTCCATTCTCGAGAGAGGGGCAGATGGGTCCTCTTGGGGGCGGTTTTAAGGATGGAGGGCATACCCCTATCAGAAGAGGCCGGTTTCTTCTGATTCATCAGAACTGTGGTTCATCACGGGTTCAATAGGCAGTTGTACAGCGATAATTATTATTTATTACAATAAGGATATAGAGATCACGAGAGAAAGCAAAACGATAAGGGTTAGACACGTTTCACATCAGGGTGACATGCTCATCTCTGCCCTGCTTGATGGTCCACGTGGAGAGAGAGGCAGGAGAGGGGATTAGGTGATGAGGGAGAGGGGCCGAGAGCATCCTGCGCTCAGGGGTAAGAGAGGCAGGAGGGAGCGAACATTAATTTCCCCGTTTAAATAACCTTATCGAGGACACGTGAGCTCTATCGTCACTGGTCAGGACATGTAGCAAGAGGGGGCTGTCATGGTGACAATGGCTGTATGGTGCCTACATGACTAAGATGAGAAGGACGTGATCAGGGGAGACCTCAGACTCCTGGGGGTGGATAAACAGGTCTGTCTGGTTAGGAGGCATTGACCATGGCTCTTGAATCCCACCGACAGACCTCAAAGGAAGCGAACCATCCTCCTAACTTGAGTCACGCAAAGGCCTCAGATAACTGGGAGCTTTGGGAAGAATAGCTAACTTAGCTTCATCTAGAGTTACAGGAATGCCTCAGATAACTTCAGGGAGAACAGCTAGCTTAACTTGCCCTCCAAATGCTGGTCTATAGGTTGCTTAACATTTCGGAGTATGTGATTGTGGGAAAATCCTGTCTTCATCCCACATACCCCTGTGGGAGGGCCTGGTCTGCTGTCCGTAGTTGCTGAGTGCGGACAAAGGAATCAGATAAGCAAGTGCACACGCACACACAGGTACTCTCTGAATCTGGGAGATCACAAATCAGCCTCTGGGTCCCAGCACCTCGGAAGAGGCCGAGGAAGCACGTATTCCTGAGGTGGCAGAGGGGGAGAAGAGGGTGCACAGCAGGGGGCAGCTTTCCGCAGAGTGTCCTTTGCAAGCTGGCCTCTCTCCCCCTCCAGGGAGGCAGGGACAGAGGTATGCATGCTGGCAGAGACCTGCGCACAGGGAAACATTTACTCTGCAGCTGCCCTCTGCGGAACGCTGCTCCTCAGAGCACGCGGGCTTCTGTGCGGCCGGACACAAAGGCTGCGCTGCGTGGGCCTGCGAGAGGCGTCCGGCCTGTGGGTTTTTAAAAAAAGAAAAAGGCAACTATCTAGCTGATTTGATCCCCCTTGGCAGGCGCTGAAAACCCAAGCCTCCAAAGACCAGGGTTGGAGTTCTGCGGGCATAGGGGTTGTTCACTGGGCTGCGAGACACAAGGTGTGCCGTTCAAAACCACCAGACACTCCTGGGGAGCGAGAGGAGGCTTTCTGACCAGGTAAAGGGTCACAGTCTCCAGAACTCAACAGGGAGCAGCTTGACCCTGCCCGGTGGGGTCCCTGGGAGGCCGGATTGCCTCGGTGGGGTGGCAGTGGAGTTTTTGTTCTGCTTTTGTTTTTAAGCTTTGGGGAGTGAGAAGCCAGACACTCAACACAGACTTTGGGCCCCTACATGGTTTTGTGAGTCCTTAATCTTGCTGATTAGCGTTGTTTATGCCACCGGCATGGTTCAGGACATCTAATCCATAGAAATGGGTGTTTCCCTGCTTCCCATTCCCAGCGCCCCAAGTTCTGGAGGCTGCCCTCCCACAGCATCTCACAGGAAGGAGTCAGACAGGATTTGTCTAGACGCCTAAATGATGCTTCTTAAGAGAGCGCATTTCCACGTCTAATCCACTCTGCAGCCCCCTGGTCTGCTGTTGACATGAGAACACAGCGGTGTTGTCGTTGCCTAGCACACAATCAGTGGGGGCGGAGAGGTGGGGACAAAATCAAAATCAAAAACAAGAAATAAACCCACTGCTCCCCAGGCAACTCGAACTCTTTGGAAGCCTGAACAATAAAGCAGAAGTGCACCCCCCCTTGAGGGCGTCGAGGCAGAAAGGAGAGCAGAAAGCCTCACCTGTGCCCCTCTGAAGTGCTGGGGGTTCAAACGGCTGACCTTGCTGTTCAGCAGTCCTGCATGGTACCCAGGCTGCAAGAGGAAGTCAAGGGTAGTGGATATTAGCCAGACTTCCATCAATTCATTGATGTTCCAGAATTTCAAGGGATTTGACTAGCCTGGCAGGTGGGACTGACTTGGGGGCATCCCTCTTTCTCCTGGATTCCCTCTGTCTCCACAGGAGGCCAAGCCAAGCCTGAGGGGCAGGGCCCACGTGGTGGGGGCACAGATCCTCATCCTAGGCACCTTCTTTGTGAGGGCGGGGGAACGGGTGGAGGGGCAGCACTGTGGCTGGCATAGCCGAAGCCACTGGGCACATCCTCCCGTTTGCCGCAGGCTTTCCTTTTGCTGACAAAGTGACCAATCGCACTGGGGTCCAGAGCTGGCCTTCTCTCACAGAGGAGGGGAGACTGAGGCCACCACATTCAGCCATTCTTTGGAAGGCTGTGGTCAAACATTGTCAAAGTAGCCTCTCCCGACCCAGCCCAGTCTGATCCCCAGAGAACACTGAGCCATCCAGCGCCAAAGTCCAAAACAAAACTGAAAAACTTAAGTCTTTGCTGATTCCGAGTGTTCTGGGACAGAACCACAGTCCTGGTGGTGCTGCTGGTTAAGCGCTGGTCGGCTGCCTGGAAGGTTCACCAGCCGCTCTGCCGCAGGAGAGAGTGGAGGCTGTCCGTTCCCGTGTCAAGCTGCAGCCTTGAAAAGCCTCTGCAGTCACACTTCCCAGGAACCGACTAGGTGACAGTGGGTTGGTTTGGGGTGCTTCGTGGGGTTCTCAAGGAAGGCCTTTTGGAAGACGATGGCCTCGCCTTTCTTCTGAGGCGCCTCTGGTGTGTGTGTGTGTGTGTGTGTGTGTGTGTGGTGTTTCGAACCATCAACCTTGGTTAGTATCCCAGCATGTGAGCATTTGCCCCGTATTACACTCCTCTCCACCACTGGGCAGGATGATGGGGGACCACTCTGTACTGCTCCTCCCAGACTCCATAGCCCCAGAGCTCCTGGCAACCTCCCCAACCTTTTGATCTACATAAATATCACCCCCAGCCCTCCACCCCCACCCCCAGCCTAGGCCTTGGTACTCATCAAAGGCAATCAACCCATGCGAGGACTTACAGGTAGTGGATTCAAATGAAACCAAACCCCCTGCTTCTGAGTCAATTCCAAGGGCCCCTTTGGGGTTTTCTGAGGCCATAAATCTTCACGGGAGCTGTCAGCCTCGTCTTCTGCCCACAGAGCAGCCCGTGGATTGGAACTGCCGACCTTCTGGTTAGCAGCTCCATGCTTAACCCCCTGGGCCACCAGGACTCCATGTGAGGAAGCTCCAAAACTCCCATAGAAAAGGGGGACTAGAAGATAGTGGGATTTTTTCCACCCACATTTGAAGCATCCAGTTAGCAGCAGCACTCTCCCCCACCCCCACCCCAAAGAAGGAGCAGGAGGATGAAGTTCCGTTCCGGAGCTGTGTGGGGCTAAGGCACAGACCCACACTTCATATCGATTGACCATGTGGGCCCTGCCCCTCAGGCTTGGCTTGGCCTCCTGTGGAGACAGAGAGAATCCAGGAGAAAGAGGAATACCCCCCAAGTCAGTCCCACCCACCAGGCTAGTCAAATTCCTTGAAATTCTGGAACATGAATGGATGGAAAGCTTGCTAATATCCACTACCCTTGACTTCCTCTTGCAGCCTCCTGGGTACCGTGCTGGGCTGCTGAACAGCAAGGCCAGCCGTTTGAAACCCCCCAGCAGCTCAGAGGGGCACAGGTGAGGCTTTCTGCTCCCTTTCTGCCTCGACACCCTAAAACCATGTAGGGGCCCAAAGTCTGTGTTGAGTTTCTGCCTCTTGACTCCCTACAGCTCAAAAACAAAAACTCCACTGCCACCCCACCGAGTAATCCGGCCTCCTGGGGACCCCACGGAGCAGGGTCAAGCTGCTCCCTGTTGAGTTCTGGAGACTGTGACCCTTTACCTGGTCAGAAAGCCTCCTCTCGCTCCCCAGGAGTGTCTGGTGGTTTTGAACGGCACACCTTGTGTCTCGCAGCTCAATGAACAACCCCTATGCCTGCAGAACTCCAACCTGGTCTTTCGGGGCCTGCAATGTGGCCCTCCTTTGGACCGGATGCCTCTATCTTGGAAGCCTGGAGGTGGGAGTGCGGGCTGGTGCCCCCCTGGCTGTTGGGCCCTTGCTGCTGTGTGGCCTGGAGCATGTGACTCACCCTCTCTGAGTTCCACCCACCCTCCCCTGCTCTGCGGCGTGCTCAGTGCTGTGTACCACCAGCTAGGATGCATTCGGTTGACACTAGGTGGCCCAAGGACTAGAGATTTGAGTAGCTGGAGCAGAGCCGAGAGAAGTAACCAGTGACAGCGAGTGAGTGCACGAACGAGAGAGGTTCCCCTTCCGAGCACCCCCAAGTACTTCCAAAGGGGAAATCCACAGGCTGGGGGGCGGGACTGGCCCATCTGCCTTGGTTGGCTACCTGGCAGGTCACAGAGTCTCGCTGGGCCTTTGTTCCTAAGCCCCGTGCCTTTCCAGTCCCTCATGTGGACCCTGGTTCCCCCTCACACCCGCGCCATATGCCCAGCGAACCACGGAGCTAGCCGAGCTGGGCCGGATCACACAGGCAAAATCCGCTTGGGGAGGAATTCTGTCAGGAAAGCTGGGCACTGGGCAGCAGCTAGGAGACCTGCAGCCTCTTCCCATGAAGAAAACGTGCGAAGTCCTTCCCTTCCCCCTTCCGGCCCACCCAGAGTCGTGGGCGCACTCCTGGATCCTGACAGTGTGGCTCGTGGAGCTGCCGTGGGCTCCCTCCCCTGGGTCTGTGGGAACAAGGGGTCCACACACAGCGCACAGCGAGGTCCCGGCCCCTTCTCCAGCTGAGCTGCCCTCAGTGGGTCTGGGATGGGTGTGCTGATGTCAGCCCATGGCCAGGCCACTTCACGGGACTCTTGGTGGAATCACTGGTTCTGTGGTCTGCGGGAGACTGGCTGCTCCTTCTGTCAATGCCTAAGAGAGCCCTCTCCCTGGGGCCTGGCAGGCACCCTCCCCACCTCCCCTTGGCAGGCAGTGTCCTGACCCTGGGTGTCTGGGAAGTTCTCACTTTGTATCTTCTGTGGGGTTAACTGATGGGCCTGCACTTTCTGGCTCTGGATTTTGGATAGGGAGGGAGGGGGAAGAGAGGACCTGACCGACGTGTGTAAGTCCATCTAGGCTGGCTCCGCTCGGCTGTTAGACAAAGGCTTGGAAGTAAAGCAGCAAAGGGCCTGGGTGAATGCCGCTCAGGGACAGCACTTGACCTGTGTCCTGACATGCCCCAAACCCCCTCTGTTTTTTTTTTAAAACCGAATCACTATCTGGTTGCCCAGTTAACTCTGACTTACAGTGTGTATCCGTTGGCCTTTCAGTGGCTGGTTTTTTTGGGCAGCATACCACCAGGACTTTCTTCCTGGGCACAGCTCTGGGTGAACTTGAACTCCTAACCTCTGGGGTTGTGGCCCCAACCCTCGCGGGAACCCCTCCTACTACCATGAAGTACAGCAAACTAATCTCTCCCTTGAGTGACTGAGGGCAACTCCTCCCTGCTGCCTGTGTGATCTTTGGAAGCATCTTGGCCGCTCCGACATTGTGAGAACCATTGTGAGGCGGCGGTGCAGCCGTGTTTCCTTCTGTGCACGGGCACCTACCAACACAGCAAAACCTGTCGCCCAGAAGACAACCACACTGCCACCGAGCCCAATCCCCACTGACAGCCACCCTGCAGGACGGCGTGGACCAGACCCCGAGGGGTCTCTAAGACAGAGACCTTTACCAGAGGCCACAGCTTCCTCTTTCTCCCAAGGGGCGGTCGGTAGTTCAAGCCAGCAACTCATCCAACCACCGTGTCCCCCCCCCACCTCCAGAGGGGGGGGGACCTGTATTTTGTAGGTTTAGTTCCCCCTTAAAATTGTGTGTGTGGCCGCAGGGGGCTTTCTCATTTAATTAGATGAGAAAGAAAGACCTCGGGACTGTTCCTCCCTCTCCAAACCTGTTCACAGAGTACACACACACACACACACACACACACACACTGCCCCAGTCTCTCTCACTCCAGTTTTGTTGTGCAGGGGGGCAGAGAGGAGGGCTGGGCAGTGTGGGTGGAGGCAGATGGCTCTCAGAGATGGGGGAGGCTGCACGTGAAGATCCAGAAGGTCTGCAATGGTGGCTTCGGCTGAGCAGGTCAGAGAAGCGGGGTGAGCAGATGGGGAGCAGGAGGCGAGTAGGGAGGGGGCTCGGAGAAGACTGACACTTCAGGCAGTGGAGAGAGGCCTGGTCTGTCCTTC
>PVJH01025697.1:0-31111 GCA_004026705.1 Nesogale talazaci | reverse complement strand
ATGGAATGAAAAGATCGTGGAATTTTCCGTGAACGCATCGAAGTCTCCTGGTATGTCTCACGGTTCACTTCCTCCGCCACCATTGGGAGACTGTGAGGTGTTTCTTGGTTTCGTCTATGTGAACATTCTGCCCGGGTGGCAGCTACGAGGGAGAGAGACGAGGTCTTCTATCCCCTTGAAGTTAGCGTCTCAGAAACACTAGGGCCGCTCTCTCCTGTCTTACAGGGTCGCAGCATCGACTCCACGGCCGTGAGTGTGCTTTCCGTGGGCCAGGTTCCTTTAAATCCATCGGTTCACGCTTTGGAAGACCCACGGTGGCTTTCTCGAGCTCTTGGAAACATTGCATTGTATTGGCCCCTCCTCTCTTTAACCCAGGCTTTCCTGATTTTTTTTTTTTTAATTCTGCAGAGAAAGCTATTTGCTTGCAAGCAATAGAACCCGGTTCCAGAGAGCTCAGACAGAAGAAAGTGTCTGTGGAATTGTGCCAGGGAGTCTCACAGGACCCCGGTCCCATCACCCTGCACTCTTGCTCCCTTCACACCCCTTGCCGATTCTTGGTGTGCACCGCTCCTTAGAGCGGGACTTTGATATAAGGGGCCACTCCTCAGGATCCTTCAATGGCTCCCCGCTGCCTACCCAGTACAATCAGAACATTTGGTTCACATGCCGCCTTCTCCTCCATCTCCCTGCCCCGTGCCACTCCGCCTCTGCCTGTATTCCCAGCACAGACATTCGCTTCCTCCAGCCCGTCTGGCCTCTCTTTCCTAAGCGCACTCTTCTACTTCCCAATTCATGTCCTAACTCACACAAGTTCTTTTCTGAGCACCACCACCCTCCAATCCATCTCCTGGTCAAACCCTGTCCATCCTTCAAGTTGAGGATCAAATGCATCTTCTGTATGTAGATTTGACTTGAGCAGACGGGACTTCCCCCTCCTTGGGGAGCTTGGGACTCAGACCGGTGCCTTATCTATCGCACTAAATTAGAAGTTCTGAGAGCGGACGCTTGAATGACCTCTTATGCTGTGCATCCACCCATCATAGAATCCAGCGTGTTCCTGGACTAGAAATAGGATCCAGAAAGGTGGAATGAACTAATTGAATCAATCCTGTTACCCTTAAGCACTTACAAGGGAGTACCAAAAAAGAAAAACCAATGAATTTTTTTTGTTTCCAAAACTGTGTTTAAACTTTTTTTAAAAATAAAATAATCATCTTCAAAGTACTTTCCAAGACACTTAATACATTTGTCAAATCTGTGATTCCGTTCTTTTTTTTGGGGGGGTGGGGGGGCGGTGGGAGTAGGAGGCCCAGCCTTTGCTCCTTGGAGCTGGAATTGAACCTCCATCCCAGTAGGCCGCAGTCCCGCGCACAACCACTACACCACCGGGGCTCAGCCCGTGATTCCATTCTTGAAAACATTTTTCAAACTCATCTGTTTGGATGGTTAACAGCACCTCCCTCACTTTTTTCTTCACCTCTTCTACGTCATCAGATCACTGCCCTTTCATGTCCTTCTTCATTCGAATAAACGAAAAGAAGCCACATGGATCGAGGTCGGGTTAGTCAGGTGCAAGGGGCAAGAGATGAATGTTTTGGGGTTTTTTCTTCAAAAACTGGTGCACTGAGATGGCTGCATGAGCAGGTGCATTGCTGTGGTGGCAAAACCAGAACCCTGTCTGCCACAGATGAGGTCTTTTTTGTCACACACTGTTGTGCAATATTTTCAGAATCTCTAAATAGAAAGCTTGATGAACAGTCTGACCTGGTGGAATGAACTCCAAATGCACTGTCCCCGTCACATCAAAAAAACAATCTTTGATTTCACTTGACACGTTGTTTTGGGGGGAGGGGGGAGCAAGGTGATGACGGCTCGATTGATGTTTGCTCTTGGGGTCGTAAGAAGAACACCATGTTTTGTCACCACTAATAACCTTTGGGAAAAAGTCTGGGTCTCTTCGGAGCTGTTCTTTCAAAGCACGGCATATTTCCACTTGACACTCTTTTTCCTGGTCAGTCAGAACCAGAGGCACGAATATTGCCGCGACCGACCCTTCTCATCTCCAACTTCCATTGTAATTCTCGGAACCCGAGCTCCGTGATAGCCTGGATTGCCTCCTCATCGCTGCAGTGGTCCGTGATCAGTCTTTGGGCACAAGTGAAGAAATCTTGTCAGCATTTCCATCTGCTTGGGAAGTTGACAGACATCCAGAATGAGGCTTCACATCAATCGGCATTCACCTTCTTCGAAATGAGAAAACCACTCGGGGTGCACTTGAGTTTTTCCCACAGCACTGTCCTTGCAAGCCATGTTCGGCATCACAACAGTTTCTGAGGCATTTTTCCCGAGCAGGAAAAAACAAAATTTCACAGCTGCACGTTGGACTCTTAAATAGGCCATCGCCAAAAATGAGGTTCGAGCAAAACTGCTTTTACAAAAAAATTTCACTGTGACCAGAGAGACCCTTCCCAGGCAACGCCACTGGGTGCACTAACTCAGAGCGAGTTGCTCAGGGCTCGCCTAGTGGGAAAAATGGAGTCCTGTGAAAGCTCCACCCGGTGGAGCTTTTTCCGTTTAGGGTGGGGGCACCCCCTCGAATTTGGCTTTTTGATCCGCCTTCTTGGCCCGCCTCCTCCACTGAGAGCGACAGGAGACAGAAAAAACAAAGGCCTACTGTATACTAGCTAGAAGCATCTGGGTCAAGAATAGCATGAAGGAAAGCCCGTGCGTGAGCACTGATAGAAGACTTTTGTGCCCACATAGTGCCGGGGTTTGTCTGAATCCACGGCAGCTTGATCACAGAGGGGGGTCCGCTCTCACTTCTTGTCCCCCACGTCCCACACGGCCTCGTTGCTGCTCGCTTGCAGGCTTCCTGCCGACCCTGCTGTCTGGAACAGACCGGCCTTGGGAGCAGACTGGAGGCCACGAACCAGGCCCACTTCCAGGACAGAGTGAGCCAAAGAGGCGCTCCACTTTCTGTGTTTACCTCTCCATGGGGGGAACCTTGAGTTGTGTCTGGAGGACACAGAGACTCGGTAGTGCCAGAGCAGCTCTCCTTTCCATCCGGAGGCCCTGGCAAGTCTGTCTTCAGAGGGCCCAGACTCAGATGAGTCACGATCTCTCCAGGGGCTCATCCTTCATCCCCTCCTGGCCCTTCTCTTCCTGAAAATAGGTGGCCCCTGAGACACTGCTCTTGCTCGATGGGGTTGTCAATCACGGGTTGCCAGCTCTGAGCTCCCAAGAGGGACCCAGGACCCACCGCCACCGATCAGAGCCTTTTCCTGGTTGGTTCACATTTGATAGAGCAAAGAAAGCATCTTCCATGCAAGTGCTGAAGCTGAAGTGTGAGGCCCCGAGTGCTCCCCGCTCCCCCCCCCCCCCCCCCCCCCCCCCCCCCCCCGTTCCAGTCTTGTCAAGAAGGGTGGTGGCAGAGCCTGGGACCGGCAGACAGAGAACAAGAGAGACAGAGACGCAGCAAAGCTGCCCTGGCAACACCCTGGTTCATCGCCCTGCGACCAGTCACCCCTATGGTTGTGCTGTGCCCTTGCTGTTCCTGCCAAATTTGGACACATGAGTCAATAAGCTCCTTCCACTAGGCTCAGGTTGAGTATTTGTCACTTTCAACCACAGAATCCCAATTCGCACAGTCCCCATCTGTCATCCGAATCCCTTCTCTGACAGTTTATAGACTTGCTCACTCCCTGCCTTCCTCCTTTCCTGGAATAAACATGAATTGAGAAATGTCACGGCCATCTTCATCATCATCCCCACCACCACCACCGACAGCATCATTAGCATCAACCGCCACATCATCAACCATCATGGCTGAGCACCGGGTCTCTGCCGGCATCGGCCTAGGGATGCTGGGAAATAGAGCTGCGTCTGATCGCCTCTGCCTTCTGGGCGCTTCTCTGCTCATCAAAATATGAGAGATTCCAAGGGCACAGAGCGCAGGCTAAGCACAGATCTTTTTTAGCACAAGGCATAAATCAATCGGTCTGCATGGAGTCTGTACCGCACGCAGACACTCATCACTGCAGACGATTCTGACCTCTTGGTACCAAACATCCCTTTCTTGAAAACCTTTTGCCCCATAGGACAAGAGGCTCTTTTCCTCCCTCCTAAAGTTGCTTTCTCTTCACGTGGAGGGTTTTTCCCACCCTGCTCAGCTCCTCACTCGGGACCCGGTCTGGTGGCCCTCCTTCCCCAGCATGCCCTTTCTAACCTGATCCAATTTTCTTCCCCTTGAGGGCTCGGCCTTTGATTTCTCTTCGAGCCCATAGCTCTGCGAGTGCCAGGCTCCATCCCTTTAGCCTAATTCCTGGCTTCTTGATAGATGCCCTGTTCCAGAAGGTAGTTTGTGAATCTCCTGTTCGAATACCTTTCCTGGTCCTACGTACCTGTAGGGGCTTTCAGAGAAATAAATCTGTAACAATGGGGTGGGGGGAGCTTACACACACTTCCAAAGACTGAATCTCTGTTCAGTGTCAGGTATTCAAAATGGGAAGCATGTGAAATTTCACCCAACCCTCAATGAAAAGAAACATTTTATGGGAGGAATTTAGCCATGGCTAGAAAGGAAAGACTAGATAAGGGGAGTTCTGGAAAGCAGAGATGTCTGGGTTCCCTTTATTCCTGACTGCTCTCCCATCTCCAGCTTCACACCAGACCCTCAGATCCTCCCACTCCGAGAACCCACCCAACCAGACACACACAGGCCTCCCTGAGGAGACCAGCTACTGGGTAGCCCTGGAGAAGTCCACAGATTCCTGGATAATCTTCTCATTTCTAGGGATGAATTCTTCCTCGGAGGTCTGCGAGGATACATTATCTTGCTCTACTTCCTCTTCTACGAGATTACTCGTTTAGAAGACAAGGGCTACTTCCCACAATTCTGTGGGTTAGACCTGTGGACAGGGCTCAGCGAGGCAGCTCCTCTGCTCCACACGACATGAGCCAGTGTCCCTCACTCAGCCACATCCCGCTGTTGGCTAGCGTGGAAAGTCCCAAAGTGAGGGCGGTGGGGAAGGCGGAGGACGAGACAGGTTCTGGGTTTCATTCTGCACAATCAGAAGCCCCCAAGGATTCTGAGAGTGGCATGCTCTGATTGAGGTGTCACATGGCTCCAGGTGCAGTGGGTGGGGTGAGACGGGACGGGGAGAGGCCAGATGGGAAACCAGGAATGGTGGCTGTAAAGGAAGAAAGATGAGAGAGGATCTGAGATCTTCGAAGAGGTGGCAGTAACAGGACTCGCTGGTGAATGAAACGCAAGGAGACTGGGGAGGAAGAACCAAGGTGGATAGGTGCCAGGGTGCTGGCTTTGAAACAGACATGGGGGGCCCGCTGGACAGGGGCCAAGCAATCAGTGGTTTTTGATTGGGGCATATTCCGCCTGAGCTATCTATGAGGCATGCACAGGGAGCTGGCAGGTGGCTAGTCTGAGCTCGGCTGGGGACTTGGGATGCGGGTATAAAGACCAGCGGCCAGTCATGAGCGTTATACCCTAGTGAACCAGGAAAGACTTGAGGAGGGGTCCCAGGACCAGGTCGGAGCAAACCAGGATTAAGAAGGCGAGGGAAGGAGGTGGAACTTGCAAAGGAGACAAGGAGAAGGAGTCAGAGAGAAACGGGGTAGGAGGGGGAGCAGTTTCCTAAGAGATGAGAGTGCTGTAAGGGGAAGGTCAGGGGTCAGGAGGGGACCAGGGAACCGTGCCAGACACATCTAAGAGGGCCAAGGGAAATGAAGACAGAAAGAGCCCACCGAGATGTGGAAACACCTCCAGGGACAGGGACTCTTGGGTGGCACTGTGGGCAGGAGGAGGCTTGGGTGCGGTGAGCACGCACTGGGGAGCTGGAGACAGCTAATAAGGATAACTTTTACCCAAATGTTCGCTGATAAAAGGAAATGAAGGCATCTAGCCCCAGAGGATGAGATCCAGGGTGAGACAGGGTGGGGTGGGGGTGTCAGGCCTAAGAAAGACGGGACCACGTCTGGAAACATTGAGACCTGATCCTGGAGAGAGTGGGAGGCGGTGACGGGAGTGGGAGGGGGCAGGTTCCTTATGAACACTGGCGAGAAGTTACCATGGTGTAACCCCTCACAGTTTACCAAGCGCCATCTCGCACTCTCTCACGTAATTCTCACAGCCCGCCTGTGAGCTATGCAGCAGCCCCCGGCACCACACCGGTGAGGGAATTCAGCAGCAAGCTCAAGGTCAGAGGCAGGAAGTGAAGGGCCCCGGGGGAGACCCCCTTCCTGCCCCCAGCTGTCCTGTCCTGGTGGGCTGACCGCCCCAACGGCACAGCCTTGAGCTGCAGGCTGCCACGGTGGGAAGCGGACGGACACAGTCCCACCATGACTCGCCCTGATGGTCTCCCAGGCAGGTCTCACAATGGTCCCCGAGCCGGTCACTTCAGCCCGCGGGGTACCTTTTTCTGTTGTGAAGCTACAGCTGTTTTCCAGAGATATGAACCTCATCCTGGCTCCGACTGACCACCACCGTGCCCTCTGGCAGAGGTCCGGGGGAGGGAGGAGCATAAGCCCACGGCCCCCACATCCGACTGCCCACACCATCAGGAGGCCCGGGATTGCGCACAGACGCCATGGAGTCATGACGGGCAAGTCCCCTGGCCTCCCCGTACCTCTGTAAAATGGGGCTGCTAACAGGGCCCGACACCCTAGGGTGGGGAGGAGAAAGTGGGTGGAGAGAGCCCAAACGAGTGTTTAGCACGTGACCAGTGTTCTGTGAATGAGATCCGCTCGTAGTGCTGTCCCAACACCCGTCTGCCAGTCTGTCCTCCTACGGTGATGCAGGCGCGGCTGTGGGGCTGGAAGCCATGCCACCTGTCTGGTCTTTGGGGTACCAACAGTCCCTCCCACTGGACAGGCTTCGGTGGGCTGCCCAGATGAAGGCGGGCTAGGAAGAAGAGCCTGGTGAACCCCGTCCAGTTGTGGGCCAGTGACCGCCCCTGGCTCACGGGCAGTGTACAGTCTGATAGGTGGTCAACATTGTTGGGTGCTCTTGAGTCAGCCCCGTTACCTGGAAACCCTCCTCTCTGCAGGACCACACACCACCCGGCCCTGCGTCCCCTGACAGAGGCTGTGCTCCAGGTATCAAGGTCTTCCCAGAAGACGAAGCCCCTGGGTGGGCAGGCACCACACAGTGGCCCCCGCCATGGGCTCAAACCCCAGGGATTGTGAAGGTGGCACAGAACCCCTCTGTGAAGCGGCACACAGGGGCTCTGCCGGTGATGGGAGGGCCTGGGCCAGCTTGGTGGGGCACGAGCTCTGGACTCAGCATTCCAGGAGATATAGCGAACTTGGAGGTGCCATCAAAGGCTTCCCTGACTCCGGCAGCACTGTCTTAATGAGAGGAGCGATTCAAGGACACAAACCACGCCGCCCTGGGCAGGAGGAAGGAGGACAAAACACCGTGGGTGTCCCCAGAGGAGAAGGTCACGTCTGCCTGAGGTCGCCGCGGCAGGCTTCTGAGGGGGAACAGGAGGGTGGTAGCGGGTTGAGATGACGGGACCGGGGGACAATGCAGCTGGGCAAAGCCACGGGTTCCGAAGATGGAGAGGCACAGTCAGGGGTCGTGAAGCACCAAAGGGGAGCACCACCTTCGTGGGTAACTCAGAAGGAAGGAGCAGTGATCCTGCAGGAAGAGGCTCCGAGCATCAGCCCTGCCGACCCTGCTGAGGGCAGGGTGGTGGAGGGAAGGCTGACTACCCTAGGCACTCCCCCCCAGCCTGTGCTCACTCCACAGGTATCAAGAAGTCTGATGTGGGAGCTGTTGGTGGAACTTCATGTCTGCAGTGCCTGGTGGAAGGGGGATAGGCTCAGGACTGTTCCCGGGTTGCCCTGTGGATTGGGGGCAGTCCAGTAGCACTGCTCACTCTGTGACAGTTGGAAACTTTGTCCCATCACCCCCTTAGAGGCCCTGGAGGGGACAATCCCCATTCTCCACGTAGGAGGCAATCCAGGGTCTTCTGGTCCCTAGGGGCATCATCCATAGGGACCTTTTGTGCACCCCTACAGGTTCAGGGTGAAAGGACTGGCCATTCTCGTTGGGGGCCCCTGACCCTCACACGTCCCACACATATACACACTGGGAGTCAGTCCCAGGGCAGGGTGCAGGCCTGCCAGGAGCTCCAAGGGAGGCAGAGGGGGTTTTACCTGGTGGCTCTTCCACCGTGGTATGGGGGAGGAGAGACTCACTCCATCCTGCTCTTAAGTCAGACTCACACACTCTACAGGAGAGAGCAAGGGGCGGGGGCCCTCAGAGCCACTAGTCCAGGGGCATTTAAACCTTGGCTCTGGAAGCCCTTGAGTAAACATCTTCTAGACAGTGGTACACCAAATACACACTGTATCCATGGAGACCCGCTTCGGCTGAGGCAGCGTCAAGGACCCAGGGGCCTGCCCCTCCAGCCACAGCCTGGACCACACTGACAAGCCTCTGATCAAGCCCACCTTTTCACATCAGAGGAAAAAATTGTGTCTGGAGAAGGGATCTCACCAGCCCCGAACATGCCTCGGCCAGGGACCCGTGAGAAACAAATGGTGAGAGAGAGCTCTGCAGACTCCCACATGTCGTCCGTGGACTTGCGGACTCATCCGGACTCCGGCATTTACAAGGAGTGGTCATTGCACCCTGGCATTCTGGGAGAAGGCTTGAGGAAGAGTGTCGGGATCCTAGACAAGGAGGAAGAACAGAGGGTTTGGGACCCTGGTCGCGTGGTCTGACACCCAGAGCACCGTGTGCCCCGGGACCCTTCGCTGTGCCTCTCTGACCCTCAGTTTCTGCTCCTGGAAGAAACAACTCGCTAAATAAAAACAGAAAGCGCCGTACCGACCTTGCTGCGGTCAGGCGGGGCGTACGTGAGACAATGTCTAAGAAAGGGCTGGACTCGGAGCCACTTCCTGTCCCCGAGGGCTGGAGCCAGCTGCTGACGGTGCTGGAACGCGGGTCTTCTGTCTGCCGCCCGGACGCGTCCCCATAGGTCATGCCATGCCCTCAGCACACAGCCCTCACATGCTCTTTGTCAAGGTGTCTGAGCAGTGACCTTCCATCACCGGCCGGGCGGCTGACTCAGCCCCAGCCCTCGCCCCAGCCTCCGGTCTCCCCTTTCACACACTCTGGGTGCCAGAAGGCGTCCGGCCAGTCGCTCAACATCCCCCAAACTCCCTGGCTCTGTGTCTTGGTGACAGAGGAGAGGACCAAGCTGGATCGGTTTCAGGAATGCGAGAATGATTTCTTTCTCTCTGGCCCTTAGAGAGTTCTTTCCAACCTCCTCACCCCAGCCCCGAGTGGTCTCGGCTGCACACATGCACCTGCCAGAGAGCAGCAGCCGAGTTTCACTCTGACTTTTCCCATCCAGGTCAAGACAGGAGCCAGAGGCTGGGGACTCGGGTAGGTCCCTGGGAGTCTAGCTGGGTGGGAAACCCAGGAGGGGGAAGAGGCCTATAGACATCTAGACTGCGCTGCTGGGAGGGTGCTGTGGGCACGTGGCTTTCCTGTTGGGCCCCCAGGGAGGCCAAGGAGATGGGAGGCAACGAGGGTGGGCCACCTCAGCTTCTGTGACTCAGACATGAGCGTTGACGTCATCACTTAGTCATCCACCAAACAGGTACTGAAGGCCTTGTCTGTGTAGAAGGGCCCCCGTGGCACTGAAGGTTAGTCACTGGGCTGTTTAGCACAGCTCACATGCCCTAGCCGCTCGGAGGGAGAAAGGTGTATGTTTGTCTCTCTTTCGTCTTTTAATCACTTGACAGTGGGTCATGCATTGGGCTGCCCGTGCAGTGTGAAACCACCAGCCACTCCTCTGTAGCAAGCAAGACCAGGCTCTCTGTCCCTCTAAAGAGTTACAGTCTGAGAAACCCACCGAGGCATCTCTGCTCTGTTCTCCAGGGTGGCCATGAGTCAGAACGGACTTCGAGGCAGTGAGCTTGGTTTTAGGAGTCGTTTGGGGACAAAAATCGAGGCTTTCTGAGGCCTCACTGTCATCGAGTCTATCCTGAGCCATAGGAAAAAGTAGAACGGGCCCTGTGGGTTTTTTCGACTGTGAATCTTTATGGATAGAGTGAACACATTGGACTGCTAACGGCAAGATCAACAGTTCGAGATCACCAACCTTGCAAAAGGAGAGAGATGTATCAGAAAAGACGGGGGGCAATTATATTCTAGCCTATAGGGCTTCTATGAGATACGGTCAGCTCAATGGCGGTAAGGCTTTTTTGTTTTTACTTCAAGGGGCCCTGGTGGCATTGTGGGGTAAGCATTGGACTACGCCAACCATAGGTCAGGGGTTCAAACCCACTAGCCACTCCTTAGGAGGAAGCTGAGGCTGTTTGGTCCTGTAAAGATTTGCCATCTCGGAAACCCTCTGGAGGGTCGCTGGTGCAAACTGGAATGGACTCCGCGGCAGTGGGGATGGGTTTCGGGTGTGCAGGCCCTGCTCTAGGCCCAGCGAAGAGAATAAAGATCCCGCCCTTGGGGAACTGGCGTTCTCATGGAAGCAGACAGCTTGAGGGGCAGGAGTGAGCCCGGGTGGTGACGGAAGAGGGCCAGGGGTACAGCACGGTGGTGTTGGCTGCCAGGAATCGGCTCCCCTCCCACAGCTACCTCCACTACGAAGGGACAGAACATGCCCAGTGCTGTACCGTCTCACCACATGCTCCCTGGTCCGTTCGAGCCCACTACTGCAGCGACTGTGCGTTTTAAAAGGCTTTCAACCTGGGGGCTCATCTGCCAGCCTGATGGTCGATAATACTACAGTGATTGCTACAGCTGATGACATGATCGGGACTGCTACAGCCGATGACGTGACTGTGATCACTAGAGTAGGTAATATTCCTGTGATCCCTAAGGTCCCCCCGGGCTAATATGGGGAAGTAGGTGGTCAGACCTTTTTTCCTAGTCTACCCTAGTCAGAAAATTCCAGTGGAACCTGTCTGCCTTGGGTGGTGTTTCCATCCCTGGCATAACTTCCAGTGTCACAACAGCAGCAAGCAAGGTCGTTGGCAGATGGGTGGTGGACAGGGCAGTGAGGGGTGCCAGGGTGGTCAGGGAAGGCCTCGGTGAGAAGGGACATTGAGCCGGGGGGACTGAGCCACGTGGAGGAACGGCATCCCGAGCACAAAGGAGAGCGTGCACAGAGTCACCGAGATGAGAATGTTTTGTCCCAGGAATTCAGTAAATTGAGGCGGGCTCTGTGGGCCTCGAGTGAGAGGAGAGAGGCTGGGCTGGCAGGGTCGAGAGCCTTTCTCTTTTCTTCGGAGCTCCTTAGAGGGGAGAGCTATTGAAGCTACTTAGAGGGGAGAGCTATTGAAGACGAATGAAAATGATACATCTGTTCCTATTCCTCCACCTGCGGTCCTGAGTCCATGCCTCCCCATTAAACGCCAAGACGCCTCAGCTCCTCCACATGGGTTTTCTTGGGATAGTGAAAGGGGCCCCCATTCAAGTCCCAGCACCTGACACTTACCTTACAAACTGGGGCAGGGCCTTATCCTGTCTGAGCCTGGGTCCTGGACAGACCTCCTCAGGTTGCTCTAATCTGTGAACTGGGCTACTGATAATACCTCACTTGGTTGTCATCGGGTTAACATGACGACATTGTGTATGTGAAAGTGCCTTTTACATCAAAATGGGCGGCATAGGCATTGTGGGTGGGTGGGGGGGCCGTATTTGGTTGGTTGGTTCTGGTTTTTCAATGAAAGCCCTATAAGGAGTTGTCCCTGACTGTCCCGCCCCATGCCTGTTACATTGTGTCCCATCCTCACCACCCCCCCCCACACACACACATGCACCCCACTAACTTTCACTTTTCCTGGGCCTGACACGGAGTCAGGGACCTCAGGGTCTCCAGGGACAGCTCTGGGCCGCAATGCCCATGAAATGCACAAGTCCCTGGCCCTGCCCCGGTGGAACTGGGGGTGATGCTGGCTGCCCCTCCCCAACGCGCCCCCGCCTCCTCTCCAGGTACAATGGCCCCAACCTGGTTCTGAAGTACGAGCGGGCCCGGAAGCGGCTGGTGAACATCGCCGTGGACGAGCGCAGCTCTCCCTACTACGCGCTGCGGGACCGGCAGGGCAACGCCATCGGGGTGACAGCCTGCGACATCGACGGAGATGGCCGGGAGGAGATCTACTTTCTAAACACCAATAATGCCTTCTCGGGTAAGGACCGGGCCTGGGGCCCTCCTCCCCCGTGCCCGCCCCTTCCTCTCGGTGCAACTAGGTGCAGGGCCAGGGGAGCTCACCCCTCCGCAGGGAGAAGCCCCTCACCTCCGGGCTTCTTTCTCACTGGCCACGCCCCCTTCGCCCCGCCCCCTCCCACCTGGTTCTGCAGACCAGACCCTGGAACCACCTTCCGTGCCTCTTGGGGTGGGGTGGGGTGCGGCGCACCTTTCTAAAATACTTGGAGACCCTCCTGCGAAGCCCCCGCCGCTACCACAAACCCACTTTGTAGGTTTTGCTGAGCTCTTGGTTCTTTCCACAAAATCTGGAGAGTGCTTCTGCTTCAATATTCCAGGGACCAGAAGCTAGAGAACCAGCCTAGAAGCAGAGACAGCTTGAATTCCAGGGGTCTCCCAGCTGGGGAGTCTAATGACTCCCATAGGTCCGCGTGGGGCCCTAGGATGCTGCATTCCTAACAAACTCCAGCTATGATGATGATGATGCTGATGCTGGCCCCCCGGGAGCCATGCTTTGAGTAGTAACAAGGCCCGATGATCAAAAGGCCAGATCCTAGCAGCAGTCACAAGGAGTCCTTGGGTAACACTGACGGTACTGGGACCGATGGGCTCACGTGAACCTCCCCGCAGCTCCGTGAAGTGTGTGCTGGTCAGACTGCCATCGGTGAATCCGATTCACAGTGACCTGTCAAGCATAGAACTGTTCCCATGAGGCTCTGAGACTGTAACTCTACAGGCAGCGGAAAATCCCACCCTTCTCCCAGGAAGCAGCTTGCGATTCTGAGAGCCCAGAGCAGAATCATTCCCTCGCCACAAGAAATAAGCTCCTGGGAGACTGTGGCGGTGAGGCAGGCACCTGGAGAATGGACTCTCCTGTCCCTGGGGCTCAGATTGAATGTGCTCCAGACACACGCGCACACACACACACACACACACACACACACAGCCTCTTGGGTTGGCTCTGAATGACACCCATCACCTGGGTGCTCTCATCTTCCTGGACCCAGCTCTGGGACCAGCCTCCCTGCCCACCCACACTTCTCCCCCCTGGCTCTCCCTTGTTGCCCCTGCTGGTTGTCAAGCCCAAGCCAGGACCTAGCCTCTGGGCCTCCCCTGCCAGTCGCATGGACAGGAGGGGAAGAGGTCGGAGCCTGTGCCAGGGGCAGGAGTGGGCAGTGCCGGCTGGCGGAATGCCAGCCTTGTGCAGCCAAGAAACAATGAACCACAGCCCGAGTGATGTTTTATGGGTTTTCATCTCATCTTGCCACCAAGTGAGGCCTGAGAGATCGTAATTATCCCTATACAAATATCAGGGCATGATTACCCAGCTGGATTTACTGCCCTCTCTCCAGCCAAGCCAAGATTGGACTAGGACACGATTAATTGATGGGCTGATCAACTCTTTAATGTGAGACAAGGTTGGGGAGGGAGCAGCATTGAGGGGTTGCTGTGGAAGGGGTGAGCCCCAAGGATGATGTTGGAGAGCAGGCGAGGAGAGATGGGGAGAATGAAGGAAGTTGGGGGCCAAGGGGGCTGGTGGGCTCTGCAGGCAAGATGCCAGAGGAACCGCCACAGACACCCCCTCCCAACCTCGGCTCATTATGAACAGAGCACGTAGGCTGGGACTGTCGCTGTCTCTAAAGCAGCAGCCCTTCCCACCCGCTTCCGAGTGGTCCACTGCCAAGGGCATCGCAGAGCGGTGGTTCTCAGCCCAGGCTTCCCATTAGAATCACCTTGGAGCCCTTTGAACAATCCCAACTCCAGGTCCAGTCCAAGCAGAACCTCCGGGGACAGGGCCCAGTCATGAGATTAGACAGTGCCTCGCCCCCAAGAGGCTTCCTAGGTACAGTCGAGGTTGAGAGTCACGGCCCCAGACTCCGCATCCGTTAGCGGCACAGTCAAGCAGGGCTGTGCGAGGTGCCATCTAGTCAACCCGACCCATAGTAACCACACGGGCCGCAGAGAGAAACACTGCACCCTGCGCGTCATCTCGCTGTTCTCGGAGCCCATGGTCCCGTGCACCGTGGCAATCCACGGTGAAGGGTTCTCCTCTCTTTGACTGTCCTTTACTGTACCTTCTCCAAGGGCCGGCCCCTCCTGATAACCCATCCAAAGTAGGTAAGTCTCCTAGACTTAGTGCAGCTGCTTGTTCTTCCCGACTTGTTTGTTCTCCGGCAGTCCATGTTATCGTCAGTATTCTTCCCCAACACCATCATGGGGAGACTTCACTTCTTCTCTCTGGTCTTCCTTATTCATTGTCTCGCTGTGTTCACATGTACAAGGACAGAAGGCGGTTGAAAACGCTATGGCTTGAGTTAGGCGCACCGAAGTCCTCAACGTGACATCTTCGCTTTGCAACGCTTTGAAGAGGCCTTGGCCAGCACATCTGCCCAACGCAATACGTTGTTTGATTTCTCGCGTGCTATTCCCGTGAGTGTTGACCCTGGATCCAAGTGAAATGACATCTTTGACAACTTTAATCTTTTCTCCATTTATTATCATGTTGTTTATTGGTCCGGTTGTGAGGCTTTTGTTGTCTGTGTGTGGAGGTGGAATCCGTACTGAAGGCTGGAGTCTTTGATCTTCATCAGCAAGTGCTCCAACCCTTCTTCGTTTCCGTAAGCTAGGTTGTTAAAGAGCCTTCCGCCAATGCTGATGATTTCCTGCCCTTCATATAATCCTGTTTCTTGAATTATTCGGCATACAGACTGCATACGTATAGTGAAAGGACACACACAACTGACACACGTTTTTCCCTGGTTGTGAACAAACCAAAAAACTCCCTGCCATCTAGTCGATGCCCGCTCAGAGCTGTGACCTTTCCTGTGAGTTCTGAGTGTCCAAGACTAACTCTTTATGGGAGTCAAAAGACTCCTCTTACTCCGGAAGAGTGACCGGTGGTTTCAAACTGCTGACCTTGCAATTAGAAACTATTAAATACTCCCCTGCTGCATTCAAACAAATGCCCCTTTGTCTATGTCAGTGTTTCCCAAAGTGGGCGATACTTCCCCCTGGAGGCACTGGGACTATCCAGAGGGCTGCAAAAGTGGACAGTTCTACTGTATCTTGGATTAGGGGCGCCCGTGTTAACCTGTCCTGTAGAGTCAGTGAGATGGCAGTGAGTGCATACAGAAATTTTTAACTGCCGGGGGGCACCGAGTATTTTTTTTCCTGCAAAGGGTGCAATAGGCCAAATAAGTTGGGGCACCTCTGGTCTGAGTCTCGGCTTCCCGTGAGCACAAGCAAATGTTTCAGATTCACCACTCTTTGCAGAGTTATCCGCGGCGTGTTATGATCCACACAGTTCAATGCCTTTGCACAGTCATTAAAGTACAAGGAAACAAAGTCAATGTCTAGAAAAGAATGATGGCGACATATGTATAAATATGCTTGATACAATTGATACATGGATTGTTATAAGAGCTGTAAGAACCCCCAATAAAGTGATCTTTTGATTTAAAAATTATGGAGGAACACTTTAAACACACACACACACACACACACACAGGGAAAAAAAAACAGGTACTCTGCTTTCAATTACAAGTTACTTGATATTCCTACAAGTCACTGCTATCCCTCTCTCCCACCCTTTCCTGAATCTGGCTTGAGTTTCTGGAAATTCCTTTTGTGGTTGTTTTTGCTGTTGTTTTCTGGTTTTACCTTTTCTTTTTCTCAATCATTTTATTGGGGGCTCTTACAGCTCTTATAACAACCCACAGATGAATTGTTTCAAGCACATTTGTGCATATAGCATTTTCAAAGCATTTTCTTTCTACTTGAGCCTTTGGTATCAGCTTCTCTTTTTTCCTCTCCCTGCCCCCGCCCTCCCAGCCTTGTTGATGAGCCCTTGTGAACCCTTGATAAATGGTAAATGATTGTTATTTTCATATCTTACACCATCTGCCATCTTCCTCCACCCACATTTCTGTTGTTCGTCCGCCTCAGCAGGGAAGTGGGGGCTGGCAGTTCCCTTTCTACTTGCTGCAGCAACATTTTAAAAACGATCTTCAGCGAAATTGTACTGGTGTGTGAGATCACTAACCTTGTTTGATGATTCTCCCATTGCACCGCCTTTCTTTGGCGTGGATACAGGTTTGACTCTCTCCTAGCCAATGGGCCAGGTCGCTGCCTTCTAAATGTCTAGGCATCGCTGAGCCGCCCAACTTGTTCACCCCATTCATTCATGAGTGTGTTCATTCACTCAGCAAAGATGTGTTGAGCACCTGCTGTGTGCCGGGATCTCCGTGGATTAAAGACCATGCCCCGTCCTCCTCCTCTTCCATGCTGTCCTCAACACAGCCATGTCTTCCTCTAGGCATATGACTCTCCTCTGCCCACACCCTGGCTTCCATCCTGCTGTGGGTCAGGTACCTGGGTTGGTCCCTTTTGACCAACCTCTGTCCTCAGCAGACCTTGAACTCCCCAACCCCTCCCTTAGAACTCGCTCAACCAATCCCAGGAAGAGCCATCTGGGCGTGAGCCATCAGGTCTGGTGGAACGCTTCCAACGGAAAGAAAACAAGGGGAGGTGGGCAACTTCGAGTCTCAGGCTGGGGCAGGGGCAGGAACTTCCTGTGTTTATCTGGTGGGGCGGGGGGGACGGGAGAGCTGGGTGCGACTGGCGTGCCTGCCAGCCTCGGCCCCAGGCCTGCACCTCCCAGTGACCTTCTGTGGGTTTGAGGAATGTCTATGGGTTTGAGTTAATTTTTCAGTTGAACGATCCCATCGATTCATCGACGGTTGGCGGGTGTGGAGTCAGGACAGCTGTGCTGTGTCAGCACTTCTCCTGGGCCCAGCTGGCACCGCCTTTGCCACTCTGGCCGCTTGTAGAGCCTGAGAGATTCTCTTGGAACTCTCGGCCAGCAGCCCTGGCCCACCCATGACATTCACCTAGAGCTCCTTCGCCCGCTCTGGAGTATGGCAAGAACCTCTGGGGCTTCTCTCCCGCCCCTGCCAGCCTGGGGGGTAGCAGCCTTGACTTCCCCGGAAGAGAGCAGAGTCCCTGCACCCCGACAGTGTCCCCTGAGAGTCAGTCAGTCCCTGGCCTACTGAGCAAGGTCCTTGAGCTTTCTCAATCTGGGACAGCAACTCCACAAGCTCTGTCTCTCTCCCAGGGGTTCCTTCAATGGAGTCCAAACTTCCCCATGGCCTCGAGCTCCCTTCCCCAAGGGACCCAGGCTGCCTTTTGACCTTGGTCCTGACACTCTTCCTCTTGCCTGTGATATTCTCTGTGGAAGATTTCCTGCTCTCCCCTCTGCCAGAAGTGCTGTTCCCACCCATCTTCCAGCTCCTCCCTTCCCTTTCTTCAGGCCCCACTTGACACAGAGCTCTCTCCTGACCGAGCAGCTTATCCAAAATCACTCCCGAAGCCCTGAACTCACCTCATGTCTTTCCAGACTACACACATGGCCATTGTTGGGAGTGTGTTACATATTCATCTCATCTTTCTCTCTTTTACTAGAATCTATGCTTCAAGGGGATAAAATTTCACCTGGCCCACAGCAGTCTCTCCAGGATCCCAGGCATTTCATAAATACATCTTTAAGGTGAATTAAGTAATGGTTGAAAGTCACTCACTGATGTGTCCAGGACATAATAACTCCAGACCAAGCCCATTGCCACCATGTCAATTCTAAAGCCTAACAACCCTGAAAGATCCAGAAGAAATGCAAAGGTGTGTGTGTGGGGGGGGGGGTTGTTCCAGAGCAGTCAGTCATCTTGCTGGAAGCAGACTGCCACACCTTCCTGCCATGGGGTGGTCGGTGGATTCAAACCTCTGACCAGTTGGTTAGCAGCCCATTGCTTTAGCCACCACCCCCCAGGACTCTCTGGGAAACAATAAGCCTTCTTTAAATGATAGCTGCCATCATTCTGTGGGTAGGAGGAAAGCCAGAGCCCTTAGCATCCCGGATGAGGACACTGGCCTTCCTCCCACCCCTGGGGAGTAAGAACGAAGGAGAAAGGGTGGTGCTGAAGAAGACAGCACCACAGAGGCACCAATCAGCCATGGGCCAGGGCTAGGGAAGCTAGCCATTGCTACTTAGCTGCTTCCAAGCCGTGGGGACCCTGAGCACAACAGAGCCAAACAGTTGCCCAGCCCGGCCCCATCTCCACCATTACCTGTGTGCTAGTGCCACCCAAACTAGGGGCTCATCCTCCAACACCACGTCAGACACGGTCGTCATGTGACTGTGTCCGCGGGGTTGTGGAGAGAAACAAACCAGGGACACGCATAGACAGACACAAGAAAGAACGTCATATCCAGGCATGCCAGCCCAGTCCAACTCAAGTTCTTGGATCTGATGGTAGCCAGAGCCCTCTGCAGATTCTCGGAGCGGCAGGCAGGCCCATGGCGCAGAGGGGAAGCAGGGAGCAGGGAGGTCACAGACCAGTGGGTGCAGTCGCGTGGATCCAAGGTCAGTGGACGCGTGACCGGGTGCCGACAGCTCTCCAGGTCAGCGGCCCCCATGGGACTGCCCCTGAGGCAGGCACAGAGTCCAGCCAGGAGGACGGCAAAGGAACAGGAGAGACGTGACATGCAGAAAGGCCACGCCCCCACGGAGGCATCATCAGGCTGTGACCTGACGTGATAGGTGGGACTCCACGCCTACACCTTCACATGGGCACAAGGTGACACGATCTAAACCTGTCAGGTTTGGTTCTGTTATGATTCTAATCCGAATGACCGTTTTGAGAACCCGTTGGTTTTCCCTCCAACAATGAGTTCACATGTTGTCTCGCGGCTTCCGTGGCCTTTCAGTCTCGATGGTCCATGGCTCGGCGGCAGGGAGCCTGCCTCATGTTCCTGTCCACCTCACAGCCCTGTCCGTTTGTCTGAACCTTGAGGCGCGAGAACGAGTCCCGCTCCCGTTGTTTCAGAGATCCTACCACGCTCCGACAGATCAGTCAGTCTGGTTTGTGTGTTTGTTTTTATGATGATACTGAGTTTTGTTTTACGGTTTTCTCATAAGCTACCTGGGACCTCCCATGATGATCCTTTTCAGAACGGTCAGCGGTGGACTAATTGTTTCCCGGAGCGTTTGATCATCTCTGCTCTTCTTGGCTCTGGTTACGCCGTGATCTGGGTGGTTTCTGGCGGCTGCTTCTGGCAAGTGGATCCCCCCCAGTTCTTATGTCTGAATCTGTGTCGGTGGGAAAGCCCCTCTGAAACGTGTGTGTGTGTGTGTGTGTGTGTGTGTGTGTGTGTGTGTGTGTCCCTGCGGCTGTCTGGGAGACCAGTGCTGTGACTCCCAACATCATAGCCACACACAAGCCACCGCAAAGTACAGCGATCTGACAGCGGACCACGTGCTCAGAACTGAAAAGTAGGCACGGGCGGGGAGAAGAAGAAGGTGTTTCATAGTCCTGAGAAGGCTTGGGCCCATACACCAGCTTATCACTTATGTGAGCTGGTTAAATAGAAGATCGGGTGTCTCTAGCCACTCGGGGAAGACAGGTAGGAGGAGAGTGTGCAGGACCAAGGAATGTGAAAGACAGGGACCAGCCACTCCCTCCACATCCAGGAACACAGGACCTTCCGCAGCTCCCGGTTGGAGCTCAGCCCCCTGAGGGTTCTCCAATGCCCCTGCTCCTGTCCAGGGGGCTTAGCCTGGGGCACCGGACCGTGGATACTGGATGGGTCTGCATGACGGTGATAGCCACCATTAACCTTATTTTTACCTCGTTCAAATCAACAAAATGATGTTTAAGGACCAGATACACAAACACACACACACACACTTCCACTTTGACACGATTTTGCTCCTCAGTTTCTCATTGAACAAGAAATTAGATCCTTTGTCACGACAGGCTACAGAGAGCTTCCCCTCCTTTTATAGCTGTATACTATTCCACGGCTCAGCATTGCAGTTCATTGTCTCTGCTTCCTATCGGTGGACCTTTAGATTGCTCGTCATCTCTCCTCGTTCCAGACACCATGGGTGTGTCTCTAAGCTGCATTCACGGAACGGGGAGAGCTTCATCAAAAGAGCTTGTCTCTGGTGGGGGTGTCAAAGAGTTCAACCATCGAAAACTGCTCGGCAGTTCCTCAAAACCTTAAAGGTAGAACTCCCGTTGGTTCCAACACTGAGTAGACCTCTTGGGATTATCCCCCAAAGGACTGAAGGCAGGGTCTCTAACAGCTAGCCAGTGGTACTTGCTATCTCATGAAGGTAGCCCAAGTGTCCATCAACAGAGGGGGAGATAAGCAAAACACAGGGTGTGCATACAGTGGAGCCTCATTCAGCCGTAAAAAGGAATGGAATTCTGAGACATGCTAACACAAGGAGGAACCTGAAGAAGATTGCACTGGATGAAATCAGTCAGTTACCAAAGGACAGAAACTCCATGCTCTCATATGATATTTAGATGAAATGTTCGAAACAGGCATGCGCACAAAGAGGCCTGAGTTCAGCTGTGCCCTGGTTGAATGTGGGACTGCGGTCCACTGGCCTGGTGGTTCAAATCCAGCAGCAGCAAGGCTGGGTAGCTCCCACAACCACCAGAGGGCAGTGATGCCCCCCCCCAAAAAAAGAGGCCAAAGTTCGTGAGCATTTACCAGGGGCCTGGAGGAGGGTAGGGCTTAAATGGTGTGGAAATTTCATTCAGGCTGATGTGAAAATTTGCAAGTGGGTAATAGCGATGGGTGCGGAACATGATCAATGCAATTAATGTCACAAGATCGTCCACACACAAATGATTGAAACGCTGCTGTCTTACGTCCTTCACCACCATAAACCTGTTTTGTCCCCAGTAGTAGGGGACAAAAAAAGGAATATGCATGTGCAGCTCTGATAAGGAGTGCAAACCCCCCTTCCCAGGGAGAAACAGCAGTTACACCCCATCGGCCAGGCATCTGAGTGAGCCTTTCCCAAAGCTCTGACCAACATGATGAAGCATCAATTGGTTTTCTGATAGGTGACATTAAAAAAAAAGTATCTATAATTTTCATTTTCATTTGTTTTTAATGAGCAAGGCTGAGCCTATTTTTATATATTTGAGTCTCTTGTCTGCTCATAGCCTGGGCCCGCTTTTTCTATTGATTATTGGTCTTTTTCTATTGATTTGTAACACCTCTTAATAAATTTGGGAAACGAGCCCTCCCTTTGTCCATAATACAAGTGGCAAGGAGTTTGTTTGTCATTTTTCTCTTGTCTGTGCTCAGAGTAGCGATGGCAATGCAGAAAATTTTTATTTTTCTGAACAGTAATCCATCCGTCTTCCCCTTTGAGGCTGCTGGGCTCTTGTGTCACGCTTCAGGGGCTTGAGTAACCTCTCAGAGAGGAGACCCCAGGCCCTGTGATGGAGAAAGGGCAGGATACCCACGGGCCTCTGCCCACACAGCAGGTGAGCCATCTGCTTTGGAGAGGAGCACCCCCTGCCCCGTCCACCTATTCACTTACAGCATGATCTGCAGACTACCACGTTGGCATTAACTGGGAGCCTGTTAAAACATAGAGTCTCTTACCCCACCGGGCCTGTGGGACCAGAATCTGCATTTTAACAGAACCAGCTGGGATGGCCATCAAGACTTCCCTGAGCCTCCGCCCTCGCCCTCAGGTCCCCAGGCCTTAAAATGGGTGCTAGGGTCTCCTGACCCCCAAGCACGTTTCCGTGGGGTAAAGGATCCTGGTTTGCAGCTCACCCCATGCAGCTCCACTTGAGAGATGAGCTTGGGAACTATTGAGCAGCCAGGATGGGGGGAGGCTGGCCAAGCAGCTAGATGAAGGTGGAGAGGCCTCAGAGCTGTGGGTGGAAGGGTGCTTTCTGCATTGGGCTGTAAACCCCCAAGGCAGTAGTGGGGCACCACCAGCTGCTCCTTGAGAGGATGAGGAGGCTGGCTGCTCCCAGAGAGAGTGACAGTTTCAGAAACCCACGGGGACACTTAGGGTCGCGATGACTGTGAATCGCCTTGACGACAGTGAGTTTTGAGAGCCCCAGGGAGCAGTAATGGTCCTCAAGTTCCGTGTAGAAGCCCCAGGTCCAATTCCTGCCCAAGGCACCTCAGGCACCGCCAGCTCCCCCCTGTGGAGGACCCTGGCCTGTGCTGCTACACAGCTTGGAGCAGAGCTTCCAGACCAGGAAGAAAGACCTGGCCACCTACTCCCAAAAGTCAGCTGTGGAAGCCATCTGGGTGGTGTGGCCCACGACAGCTCATGGGGATGGCTCAGGCTCGGGCAGCATTCCGTTCTGTCACATGTGGGATCAGTGAGGGTCAGAAACCCACTCCACGGCAGCTGACAAAAGCCACATAAGATGAAGGCCCATGGGACCCCAAGACTGCCCTCCCCCACCCCCTCACGGCAGCCCTCCCTGCCCTCTGCTCTTGAATGCCCTGGAGGAGGCTCAGCAGTGGACAGACCTCCGTGTGAAGCTCAGCGTGTCTGCTTACCCACAGCTGTGCAATCACAGGGCATCCATTAGCCCTCTAAGCCCTGGCTTCTCTGCCCCTCCCCCAGACCTTGGAGAGGAATGCCCGGACAACTAGGCGGTGCCGATGGGAGGATGAGGAAGACTGGGTGCAGGAGGTGGGGTAGAGGATGTGAGGGAACTAGGGTCATTCTCCGCCCCCGCCCCAACAGTTTTACTGGCCTAGAACTCACACATGGTACAATTCAATAGTGGATCCCATCAAGAAGAGCTGTACAACCATCCCCACAGTTTCAGAATGGTTTCTTCATTCTTGTACCCATCGTTATTAGCGCTCCTTTCCCCCCCAACCTCCCGACTATACCCCCAAAGAACCATCCACCCAGTTACTGTCCCTATAGATTTTCCTATCCTCGATCTCATATCCAGAGAAGCATTTTAAAAACAAACACACGTGCAAAAGTACAAAGTATCTTTTTTGAAAAGATACAGTGAAAAAGGACCAGGATCAATGGCTCCTGAGGAAGATCAAAGATAGAGTGCTACAAAGTTGCATGCCTTCCAAGGCATCCCGTGTGGTGCCACGCCATGCGTGTCCCAGTGCGTTCTTTCTGCAGTGTCCTCTGCCTGCACCCGCATCTCCTTTTCCCGGGATCCCGGGTCGCTAGTTTTCCATGCACAAAATCTTATAGGGCATTTTGTACTTCATGTCACAGCTGCCTTCTGGGCTAGAGCTCTTAAAGGACCTGGAATCCATATTCTGTAACCCCTTGTTGCAGTCGTCAAGAGTGCCATTGTCATGATTTCTCAAACTCACCCCGTGCCGGGCCGGTCCGAAGCACTTGACATACGTGTGGTAGACACATTCACTTCATCCTCGCAGCCATCCAGTGGGTGGGTGCCTCGCCTCACGATCCCGCTCTACAGATCAGAAAGAGGGGGGGCTCTTGGCCGGGTCATTCCAAGAGGAAGGGAGGTGACCGGCCACTTCCCCACCCTCCTCCTGGGCAGTGGCCTCCTGGCCTTATCCTTGAACTGGAGGCAAAGTGAGCCACCCCAGCTATCTGGGCATCCGTGTCTTTGCTACCAATCCCAGACCACAGGTCAGGTGGGCCCTTGCGGTGGGCCAGGCCCTGAGGAAGGAGGCAGTCAGGCCAGTGGCCCAAACCGGTCTTCCCAGTGGCTCCAAGGTGCACTCTGGGAACAAAACTGGAGTGGAGGGAAGGGTGAATGGTAAACTGAAGGCCAATGTGGCCCGTGGCGCGGCCAGTCTCTTTGTTGGAAGCTCTGTGGCCTGGGTAGACAGGACAGTGAGTGCAGGGCATCTGGGTGCAAACGATCAGCTCTGCCAACCGAAGGCTGGAGGTTTGGGTCCACCTGGAGGTGTTGCAGAAGAGAAATCTGGCGGTCTTCTTCCAAAAGTCCGTTCTTTGAAATCTCCTGGATTTCACATCTGTCAGCGTGGACTCAGCCTTACCTAGGGGTGCTGGACTTACAGCCCCTCGTCCGTCTCCTGGGACTCAGACGTGCCATGCTTTCTAAGCCTCTGACAATCCCTTCCTTCTCCACCTCAATGGGGGTGTTCCCCAGTCTCAGACTCAGGTCCCCTCTGTAAGCTGCCATCCAGAGAGGCCAGTGACCTCAGGGACGTGCTCTGGGCCCTTGTCCCTGCCTCCCACACAAACTGCTGGCACGGGGCTGCAGCCCACTCCCAGTCCAGCAGACAGGGCCCTGCTCTGGTCACTGCCTCACCTCGGGGACCTCTCCCTCCTGCGCCCCCACCTGTATTTCCCTGAGCCCTTCCTGCTCCCGCCACCCTCCATCAGGCCTGAGCCCCCACCCTGGGGCAGCTCACCTCATCTTCTCCACTGCTAGGCTACTGTCTCCTCTCCCTGGTCACTGCCTCCGGTCCTGGAATTCCCAGGTCTCCCCTCAGACCCTGCTTCCCTGCCCTGCAAACAAAGAACTGCTTCTGCGCCCCTCTGCGCCTCCTCTGCTCCCCTTCCCCCTGGGGCAGCACCCAGATGGAGCCACAGGGTGTGAGAGTCAGAAAGACCAGATGGAGCTGGAATATGTCTTTACTACTTACTAGCTCAGTGACTCACCCTCTCTGACCCTCGGTTTCTCCGACTGGAAAGAGGGGCATCGCCACTCGGGGCAGCCACAGGCTGCACCCTGAGGTGAGGACTGCACAACACAGGGGCTTCAGGCAGGGCCAGGCTGTGCTGAGTGGCCTCCTTCAGGAAGCCCTCCCTGACCACCGCAGCCTCTGGGAGCTCCTCCTTCCTGGACGTCTGCACTGACTGGCCCATGCTGAGCACTGCCAGCTTCGGGATGTCGGGCAAGTTCCCTTGGGGCCTGTAAAGCAGGTGTGAGAAGAGTACCCACCCCGTGGGGGTGGGCTGAGGACTCTGAACCACGTTCACTGCCATCGAGTCGATGCCCGCTCAGCGAGCCTAGAGGACAGGGTAGACCTGCCCCTCTGGGTGTCCAGGATGGTCGCTCTTTACGGGAGGAGACAGCCTCGACTAGTGGACAAAGCATACGCGGGATGAGTATCTCACAGTAAACTTGATCGAAGCACTCGCCATTGTCTTTATCCTCTACTTGTCCCTGTGTTGTCAAGGGAACGTCCGGCGTCAGAGTCCGCCGTGCCTGCTTCCCCGCCACTGCCTGAAGCACCTGACTGACACACAGCGATGGGAGCTCACCGAGCCTCCCCTCCTGGCCACCGCAGCCTAGCAGTTCCACCGGACTCTGATACCTTCGAAGCTCCACTCATGCCAAGATGAACCCATCAGCTGGGGGCAAATTCACCCCACGGTCACCCCGCCACCCCATTTCACAGATGGAGAAGTTGAGGCTCAGAGAGGAAAGGTCAGGGCTCAAAAGTACTAAGCTAACAAGTGATGGAGACAGATCCAAACCAGGAACGGGAACCCCCAGACATACCTAGTGTAGGGCAGTGACCTCCAAAGCCCCCCTACCTGTCCTGCCTTCCCCACCCTTCTGTTCCTCTCAGGTCTCTGCCCTCTCTGAACCTCCCGTAGGAACTCAGCCCTCCCTCCCATCCCTCACCACCTCTCCTCCCCCAGCAGCTGCCCCCGTTCCAGGACGGACCCCGGTCTGAAAGGCCGCCACAAGGATCCAGGAGGTGGGATTTGGCGCCGACACAGGCCAGGGGCCGGGGCTGGGTGTTTACTGCCTGTGCCATCGACCCGTACTGCTCGTTGTTTATCTGTCTTCCTGACACACCTAATTACCCAGGTTGCAGCTGCCAGAGCGTTTGCTCTTCCTAAATCACGGGCCCCCATTCCTCCTGTCGCCCAGGCCTCGGGGCCTCTGCCTGCAGAAGGGCCGCCATTGATTTTGCCGTTCCCGTTTATGATCTACAAGGCTCTGCACCACTGTGCACATTTTACCTTAATGAGTTTATTCTTCTGGGCAGCCCTGATGGGCTCAGGAGCCAGGAACGACCCACTGCACCCTATACCCTGACCCCGCTGACCGCCAGGACCGTCCACCCTAGGCCAGTGTCACCTCCAGGATGCTGAGGGCCAGCCCACAAGAAGGCAGGTCCAGGGCCAAGTCAGTTTGGGGAAGGCTGGGCCGGATGAAATGGTCACTGATTCACCATCAACTTAATTGTGACCCCACCCGCACCCCCACTCCGAGCGTGCAGGTTAAGCTGCTGTAAGGTGGGACCTTGCAGACACAGATGGCCCCGATGTCTACCAAGGTGCTTCCAGGTGAATTTGAACAGCCAACCTTTTGGCTAGTGGTCGAGTGCTTCCTCATTCGTGCCTCACCCAGGGACGGATACGTAACATGAAGCAGGCGATTTGCCACAAGACATCCCAAAGCTTTTAAGAGACTGCTGTCATCGCTTGGAAATCCGCAAGAGAAAGGAAGTGTGTCTGTCCCCAACTCCGATGCGGCCCAGCCTCCCTCGCCTCCCAGCAGCAATCAGACAGCAGGTTCCGCAGGGAATGCATTGGGAACTGCAGCCCCGGGTGAGCAGGAGGGATCAGAGGTACAGGCACACAGAGAGCTACAGAGAGAGCTGTGCCCCTTTGTCCCCCTGGTCTTCCTGAGCTGGGAACTCGGGGACTTGAGAGATTGCCTCTGCACAATCTGAAGGTGGGGGGGGCGCCAGCGGCCCTGGCATTGGTGATAAGTCGCTGAGGTGCTTGATCCTTTCCTGGAGGGATGGTTTGCAGCTATGACAGTGGGGTTTGCTAACCTTGGCGGCCAGTGACTACGCGTTGGGCCACGAACCTCAAGGTCAGTGGTTTGAAACCACCCGCCGCTCTGCAGGAGAAAAATGAGGCTTTCTATTCCTGTAAAGAGTCACAGCCTTGGAAACCCACAGCGGCAGTTCCACCCGGTCCTAGAAAGTCGCTGTGAAACAGAATCGACTTGATGGTAGTGAGTTTGGGTTTGGGGGGAACCCTGTGTTTTCCAGTAAAAGGGAGGCATGGGAAGCCAAGGGGTTTGTTTTTTCCAGGTAACATGAATCCTGGGACAATTCTGTGAGACAAATATGTCCCGAGAGGACCTGGGTTGGCAAGGTGAGGCCCATTTCTTCAGATTCATGCAGTTACAGGTGCCCAGAAGACAAACGGAATCAGAATCTCCAAGTATTAGCACTGGAAGTGTAGGTTCCCCAGGAACCTGAGAGGCTGAAATGTAAGTAGGTGATATATGTCCCGCAGTCAGGAGAGGGTTAGGACCACACAGAATCTAAAGAGGCACTGGTTTGGCAGAGAAGGTCAAGGGTCTCTGTGACAGCGGGAGGACTGGAAGCCTCTGAGGGTCAGGGCGCCCTCGGATCCCCTCCAGGCACTGGGGCACGATGACATGGGTGCCACTGCCCTGTGACCACAGCAGCCACCCCGAGCGGCGGTGATGAGGGGCCCTTCTCCACAGCCTGGAATGCAAAAGACACTCGAAGCCTCAAGTGCTTTTTTTAAGTTTGTGGGGAACTCAATTGATAGAAAAGTCTGCCCTGAGCTGACGTGAGCTATTTATAGGCCTTATTTATACCACTTCATGTGAATATTCATGTTTCACTGCAGAAATATTAATGTGTTTAATTATGGGGTGCTGCCCCCAGTCCCTGCTGGGGGTGTTATGTAATAAACGGTGTGCGCGCCGTGTCACCTTTCTCAGCTCTGAAGGGAACATCTGTATTCCCAAACAACTGGCTCCCAGGAGTTCTGAGGAGGGACACAGGTGGGGGTGGTGCTGAGCCCCCGGCGAGCCTTCCAGAGAGCTGACCCATCTGCTCCTATGTTTCCCTCCACCGCCACACCCCACCTCCAACACTGGGAGGGAGCACAGCTGTCGGATGAGGAGACCACGGCTGGAGGAGAACAGGCTCTGGGTGGGAGGCCGCACGGCTGGTGAGTCAGAGCCGAGCTCAGATGCAGGAAGCAGATGCAGGAAGCCATCGGCTTGGTTTCTCCAGGGAGTGGGATCCCTCCCGGAGTCACAGCAGGCCCCCCCCACCCCACCCCAATGACGCTCTGATCCTTGTGGATCCGACCTCTATTCACGCAGACCTGCCCTCTGCACCCCGCTGCCGCTGGTCTTTGGCAAACATACCTGGGGGGAACTCCAGGGCCCCAGTGATGCTCCTGCCTGGCCCGGCCCCCTTGTGTTAGGTCTCAACAAGACCCAGCTCCTCAGAGACCCCTGTATTGTGGCTTGAGTGGAGTCATTTGGGGGATTGTTTATACCCTGTCCTCACTCACACACACCACACACGCTCCGTCCATACACACTTAAGCTCTCACACTCACCAACCCGCATGGCCACGTTCACATATACTCTGTTACACATTCACCTGCTCACACACGTGTACTTACACTGACGCACACTCGCTCACACATGCACTCTTCATACACATTCACACATGCACTCATCGTACATATTCAAACCCAGGCACACATTCTCACGCATGCACTCTTAGGCATTTGCATGCACTGTCACACACGCGCACATTCCTCACAGTCTTCCTACACAGATTCAAATACACACACACACAAGCATCACTGATCTTCCTCTAACCCCTTAAGTGCAGAACCGAGATCCCTAAGAGGACCTTCGCCGAGTGTCTCCTCTGTAACATGGAAGCCACCCTTTCTGTCTAATAATAGCTGCCGCTCGTGTAGGCTTAACATATGCTGGGTGCTGCGCTAACCCTTAAAGTGCATCTCTCATTTAGGTCTCACGATAAATTAGAGAGCGGTTACTCTCATCATCCCCATTTGACAGGTCAGAAAAACGGACGCTCCGAGATACTCAGAACTTGCCCAAATCAGACCACTAGACCCCAAGCCCTGGGATTAAGGTAGAAGCGGCCTCCGTTCCAGGTCGCTTTTACGCCAAAGCCAGAGCCCTTGTCCCACTTTGTGGTGCTGCCTCCCTCCAGCCGAGCCGCTGTGTCTCCCCTGCAGCAGCGGGAGTCAGGGCCAGAGCTGTGTCTCCAGGTCCGCTCCCCTCCTAGGTCTTCCTCCTCTCCCTGTTTTCTCAGCTGGGCCCTGACCCTAGCTTGCAGTGCCTCCTCAGACAGAATGGTCTGAGCCTCCAGGTAGCCAGAGGGAAGCCAAGGGTCAGGGCAGAGGGGACGCTCTGCCTCCACGTCCATTCGGGAGGCCTTGAGCTCCAACCACCAGAACAGGCTTCTTAGCTGGGGGTGCGCGTCAGAGGTCACAGCCCTCGTCGTTCAGCCTGCTGCTTGGTGCTGAGGGGCCCTTAACCTCCATCTGCCTCTCAAAAGAGACGGAGGCACTGCTCTCTCCTGAGAGCATGTCCCCCATGACTGCCTGTACCCCTCACTGTGCTGAGGGAAGACCCTGCTCCTATTCCCTGGGGGGAAATGGGGGGGGGGGTGACCCTTCCTTGGCCTGGACTTAGAGGCCTACCCGCCAACGAGGATGATTTCTTCTGATACCCTAATTAGGCCCTCTGATCCAGCAGGGGTAAAAATGAGTGGGGAGCTACTTGCTGCCTAGGGAAAGAGGCATTCTGGGAGGCGGTCACTCCAGGCCTCTGGGGATTGTTCTGGGTTTGATTCTAGCTGTGGGGGGCCACCCCACGTATGACATGACAGCAGTCGATCTCCCCCCGCCCCCATTTCTGAAGTTACTTTCCTATGCCCCTTCCCTGGCGCTCCCAAGTCTCTTCTCTTCACAGAAAGCACTGCAGTGCCCTCAGAGAGGGGGTCTCGCCTGGTCTCGGGGGAGGGCTCGTCACCTCATGGCAAGTGCCGTGGGGCGCCGCCAGAGGTCAGGCGTGTGCCCAGGTGCCTGGCCCACGAGCGTCCCCCACCCCCTCCCCAGGTGTGGCCACATACACCGACAAGCTATTCAAGTTCCGCAACAACCGCTGGGAAGACATCCTGAGCGACGAGGTCAACGTGGCCCGTGGCGTGGCCAGCCTCTTTGCCGGACGCTCCGTGGCTTGTGTGGACAGGACGGTGAGTGCAGGGGCTCCAGGACACACAACTGCAGGGGCAGAGCCAGCTGGGGGGCTCACGGCCGGGTGCAGGAGCTCGGGGCCAGGCTTGAAGGCTGGTTGCCTCAGCAGCAACCAGACTCTCATGGCTACGACTTTGTAGGACATCCCATCCCATGCGGCACCCTAAACTCGGTGCTCCCCAGTGCCCTGGGAGGAGGAAGCAGGCTGGGCATTGTCTCCACAGGGCCCATGGGACGGATGAGCATGTGAGGCCTAGCTCGAAGAGGGCCCCCGGGGGTGTGCCTGGGACGTGCCCCAGAATCCTCTAGCTCCAAAGCCTGGGGGCTCACTCCTGCCCTTTTACAGCTTCTGAGCGGCTACTCTGTTCCAGGAACCTTCCACCGATGTCCGTGCAACACACAGACATGGGACCAAGGGATGGGCAGGGCAGAGGGCGGTGGAGGGCAGCGGATGGTCAGGGGGCATAAGCCCATGAGCTCAGCCTTAGCTTCATCAGTCTTCCCAGGGTCAGTCATCAGACCCTCCACAAAGGTGCCCGGCCAAAGTGGAGCTCAAGAGAGAGTCAGCAAAAGGTCTGAGGTGGTGGGGTAGGGTGAGCAGCTCCAGCCATCTGCCCCGAGGGGTGGCCCCTGGAGCTCCTTGTCAGCTGGCCCCGCGCCGAGAGATGATTTATCCCTGCTGTCACCTGCTCCCCCTGTCGCCCACCTCCGAGGATGTAGAATAGCCATCAGCAGATCAGGGCAAGCTGCCACTCCATTTCAGAGGGAGTGTCTCTAGGCCCCTCTCCGGGGCCCGGCCCAGGGGGCTAGGGGGCTGGCTCTCCTGGAATGGAGCTGCACCACCAGCCCAGCCAGGGGATTGGAGATTCAGCGTGAATCTTCACAGCAGGGGCCTCCAGGCCTCCAGAGAAGGCAGGTGCCAGGTATAAATATTTATTTCTTAGCAAGCTGGTGCTGGGAAGAGCAGCCAAGCTGGGCTGTGAAGCCACATTTAGCCCTGACCTGAATCCGTGCCACCTGGACGCCCGCCCGATGGGAGGAGACAGGGAGGCAGCTGTGGATA